>JAJIBD010021916.1:20000-222500 GCA_021461705.1 Cryptotis parvus | reverse complement strand
AGGAGATCGGAGATGGAGCTTTTTGATCCATAGGAGGGTTTAATGTACCTTTGTAAACTCAAATAATGACAGAAAAATAAAAGGGCTTTGCCCAAGATTTTATCAAGAAATGTAGAAAAGTAAGCTTCACTGAAAGGGTTTGCAAAGATAGTGAAATAATTTTATTTTAAAGCGGCATAATTGCACCTGAGTCCTGGCTGAGTGGTGTTTCATTTGGCAAGTATAGCTAAGAGTTGTTTTAAATACTACTGAAACAATGAAAAAATATTATGTCCCTCCTGTCTAGTTTATACAAATGTACTTTATGTGAAGAAATTATACTTTATTTATGTACGGAATAATTTCCAAAATTGGTTTTAAATACTGATAAATAATTTGCCATAAGATATGTGAATATGCTATGTTTTGCTTTTATAAACATTCAATGCTATAAATTTTAAGGAAGATACATTTTCAAAATCCATGTTTTAGTTTGTATGTACTATGCATTTTAAATGAAACATTTTATCTGCATAGAAGATTTTTATGTTTCTGGAATATAGGGACTTGGGGGTAACTTTTATTAAAATTGTATTATATTTATCTATAATTTGCACTGCTGCCATAAGTTTCAAACAAGATAAAAATACACATTATGGAAAAGTCTGTGACAACTTTAAGAAATGTTAGATATTATAAATACTATTATTATTACTTAAGTACTAACAATTGCTCACTCTTTATGACCCGATATACTTTGTCTTTATATACTTTGTCCTTTTAGCATTAGAAATATCAAGATAATAATGTTATAAAACCATAAGTATACTAGATTATATTTTTCTGCTTTGGATTTCAAAGTCATTGGATTAGTATTTACATTTGAATAAATAATAAAATGGGGATTTGTTTATATAAAATACATATATTTTATCATACTATGTGTAATTTTATATTTAAATATTTTACAACAATTTTAAATGCTCTATTTAAAATGTTATAAATTCTTCAACAGATAATTATGCAGAGCATAAGTTTCATTATAGCTGCTATATATTGGGTTGGACAGAGAATACTGGAAGTAAGGTGTATGCTTTGCATACAACGGACCCAAAGTTCAAATCCTCAACATTACATATTTTCTCCTGAGCATCCTAGTGGTCATTCCTGATCACAGAGTTGGGAGCAATTGTGTTTTGTAATTGAAACAATGACAAAGTTGAAGCATAAACCTCAGTATTTGACAAAACAATAATGTACATTGGAAGATACAGGAGTTACATTATATTAAAGTTCACAAAGTCAATTTTTATGATCACTTCTTTACTTTTTCAGAATTAGTCAGCTTTGATTTTGCTAGCAGTGGCCCTTTGAAATTGTTGTACATTTAGTATAATTAATTTGCATTTTAGGTTTGAAAGTATTTTTAAACTCAAAGTGATTTTTTAATTTACAATAATGCCATGTAATATGCATCTGATTATAATACTATCCACATAAAATTGTTTAAAATATTTTTCCTTTGGTAACTGCATGCCTATACATGTTGAACCCCAGTAATCAACATTAGAGCATAATTAAATCAAAAGTCATTTCTCTATTAGCAATAACTGCACAAATTCCATAAGCAAGACTATTTTGAAAATTCATCAGTTTTCTAAGTGAAATTTAATTTTTGTAATAAGAATAGAAGGCTGAAGAGAGAGTATGGAAAACATGGCTCACCCAAGTTCAATCCCCAATCCCTTATGTTCCCCTGAGGGCTGCAAGGAGTGATATCTGAGTACAGTGTCAGGAATAACATAACCACTAAGTATCAGTAGGCAACCCAAGCAACCTCCCTAAAAAGGCAGGGGGTAGGGAATACTAAATATTTTATAGCATGAGATACAATGAAGACTAACTATAATTTCTGTAACATAGCATCACATAAACATATAAGTATTAATATGCTCTCATTAAGGAGGTTTCAAATAATAGAACTTACAAATGGAATGGTGCAGAGAATACTGTGTAATATATACTATGTAATATATTTACCTGCATGTTTAAGCTAGTATAAAAGATTATTTGGTATTTTTGGAAAATGTCACATTTACATTAATATGTCACAAAATCACTAAACCACAGTGATAGTTTGGAGGCATATTCTGTTGATTTAAATATAAATCCTGAGTATGATTGTCAAAAAAAAAGAATTAGTCAGCTTTGTAGATTGAGGCATAATAATGCATTGCAAAGATTTGTGTTGATTCTTTTTTTTTTGTTTGCTTGTTTTGGGGGTCACATCCTGTGGTTTTCACAATCTCCTGACTGTATTCAGGGGTCATTTCTGTTGGACTGATGATGAAGATTGACTCAGGGTCAGAAGCAAGCAAGGCAAGCTCTTGTCATGATTTGCTACCTCCTCTCCCCTATAGTAACTAGCTATATTTCACTTTTAGTTTTTGATATGACTTTGTTTTAAACACTGAAGAAATTTGCAACTATTTATATCTTTGAAACCTTAGTTTAACACTCTTGCTTATTTTCTAGAAGTTGACTTGTTGATATGCAATAAAATTTCTTGTACCTATTTTCCAAATTAAAAATCGGCTATTCCCCTATCAATAAATGACATCTATGTGTCATAGATTCACTAACATAAAAGTTTATGAAATAGTTTATCTTGTATCATTTTGGCAGTTTAGAAATGAAACATTATTGATATTTTGCAGTATTTTTTTTATCAAAGTCTAGCATTGAATTATTAGTTTATTTTAATTTTGTTCTTATATGTTATGAATTTACTTCTCTTGTAATTTTCATTTTCTTCAAATGAGATACTGGCATTTAATTTATAAGTTTGTAAATGTAGTTAAATACATTAATTATGTCTTTGATTCTCTGAATTTACTTTGTGTAACTAAAAATTCTCAACTTTGTACAGTGATAAATTATTACTATATTAAAATACTACTAGAATATGCTCAAAAAATTTACAAAGAGGTGCCAAGTATGAGAGATTTATAAACTTCTATAAATTTTGCAATTATTTTAAAATTGACAAACCTTGGGGAAATATATTAAAGAATTGTTTATAGGTTTAGCCAATTTCTTGCATTCCGCATTCAAATTCTGTAAAAGACGCTGTACGGTATTTCCTTGCTCAGTCACCAAGTGGGGATGAAATTGTAAGCAAAGAATAAGAGGTATTATTTGAACCTCTAGCCCTGACAGTCAAGAAATTTTAGAAAAGAACACTTTCTTTACTACTTCACCATTTTTCTATTCCTATTATCTCATTTTCATATTTTTTTAAAAATAAACAGTAGCAAATTAAATATATTTACCAAATTTATTACATTGCCATTTAAAGATATTCTTAGTAATATTGTTTCCCCCTGTACTAAATGTACTAAAAAAGATAACTGTGGAGTACACAAAAAGACCCTAATTAATTGAATTACTGCCAACTTTTCCAGTTTCTACAAAAATGTACCTTTCTTTGACTGCACATAATGGCCAATTTTTAGGTTAATTTAACTGTAAGGAATAAACTGTTAGGTAAATTAGTGTAGTGCTACATCTGAGTTCAATTCCTAGAATTGCATTACTGTCTCACACCCTATGATTTTTTGCATAAATACTGCTGTGTTGCTTCAACCTTAAAAGGTCCATTTTCTTTAGAATTCTATGGAGCTCAAGTGAAATATTCTAGTATCAGTGTTTCTTTAAAAAGTCTTGAAAAATCAGTGAATAATCTCACTGTAGTAGAAATGTATAATGGGTTTAAAGCTAGGATTGTTTTCCTACAGTGTTTATAGTAATCTAATGACTGCAGAGTAGTCAGCTCACTGCAGTGTGCTATTAAAAGCTATTATCTTACCACAAACCTTTTAAATGAAAAAGTTAAGAATTCCTACTTATTTAAGGACATATTTAAATATCTTAGCAAAGGTAATTAGTAAATGCAGTCATCAAAAGCTTATAATATCTTAAACCTAATAAAGTATTCTCTTTTTATAACATTTAAAAACTTGTAGAAAGCAGAGAAACATCTATTGTGTATGGTATTAAGTCCGTGGGTCCATCCATCTGTCCGTCCGTCCATCCATCCGTGCATCCGAGGGCTTTCTGCATCACTCCCAGAGAAGTTTGGGGGTTATTCCTGGCTCTGCAATCAGAACTCATTCCTGGCAATGCTTGGGGGACCATATGGGATGCTGAGGATTGAACCCAGGTTGGATGCATGGAAAACAAAAGCCCTACCCCCTGTACTATTGTTCTAGTCCCTATGGTACTAATTTTAGAGCAGCTTCATTTAGTAGTGATAATTTACATGACTTATGACTAAATTATCACTGAAATAGTCTATAAATATAATAGTATAGGATGACTAAACTTCTCAAAAATGTAATTATAATGGAAAAATATAGAATGCTAATGTACTGATTCTCTTTTATAATCATAGTTGCAATGAAACAGACCTAGGAATTGTGTTAATACCTTTATTCAGGATATTCTTTTTGCAACCATATTTTTCACTTTCTTAATATAAAATTAAGAGGTGAGACTTTCTAATCTATGAAAACTTGTTTAAAGTTTAATTTTGATATAAGAAATTCACCAAAGCTATATATATATATACATATATATAAAACTTAGGAGCTTAATGAGTATATGAAATGAAACAATGAATATATATATATATTATCTTACCACAGATAACTGTGGTAATGGATAAAATGATATGAGGTCACAGTGATTTGGAAATGGAATGGTAAATAAAATATTCCGCAGGAACAGTGAAAATTAATCTTTGTTATTTTCCCTGATTTCCTTTTTTAAATTTTTCCCTGATTTCTTTAACTCCAATATCTGATATATAGAGAGATAGAGCATATGAGTAGAACTATAAATATAAATATTATTTCATCTTTAAAAAAATAATATACCCTGACTTAAAGAAGCCTTGACATATTATCTTGAAACCTCTGTGCATTCCAGAAAGTTATGTGGATAGGCAATTATACATTCAGAAATATAGTTACCTTTAGTTACCTTATATTCATTATTTTTCTAATCTATTATGTGAAGCTATTCACAATATCTCTAGTACTAAAGGCAGAAGGAAACAAAATAAGATATTTTTAATACTAAAAAGATAAAAGTTCCCACCATAAATACTGTACCCAAAAATTATCATTTAAATTAGATAGTGAAGTAGTTTTCATAAAACCAGAATGATAGAGTATAACTACTCTACAAGAGATGTTAAAATGTGTTTACACATGAAATGAAATAACTTATCAAAAAACTAATGGGATGATAAATATTATTACAGCAGTATAATACAAGCAAAAATAATAGGAAAAACATAAAATAAAGGGGGAGGAAAAAGGACAAAATCTGCACATTCAAATAATGATGAGTACATTTTTTACATTTCATGATGAGTAGATTACAATAAAAATTAAAATGTTAGATATTGATATATATGTATATATATATATGTGCAACATTTCTAGTGCCAAATTATATACAATCCTCATGGTTTCAAACCACAAAGCATAAAACTGGTTATTCAGAAGAAAAAACTGAAAAAATTGAATCACTCTTTGAAACTATCCAAGTGAAGAGGCAGAGAGAAATAATCAGTTTTCAAAAAACAATGCATAAAAACTACACTGGCAGTAAGTCCTATATATAAATAATCAACGTGGATGTGAACTATCTGAGCTCATCAATCAAGTGCAGAAATGCAGGACCCATCTCTACTGATGTCAGATCTTCCAGCAGATTTCTATCAGCCTTATGTCAGATCGAAAGAGAAGATGAGTTTATAGGGAAAATTTGGAACAAAGTGTTCTAAGTCAATAATGCAGAGAAAAGGGCAAAACTGCTATTCTTAGTCTAATAAAATAGACGTTTTGATAAAATTAATCACCACTACTAGGCACACCATTTAAAGCAAAAACTAACACATTTTGAGATTTTAAAAATTGAACCAAATAGTGAGCCAGTTTCACTCATGAGTGTAATATGAATAGCTAGGTAGACTGAAAAAAATAAAAAATACCTCAATTTTAATTCAAAATTATGTGAAAACTATAGAGCTGACCAGAGGCAGAAAAGGGAGAAAAAGGGAGATAGAAAGAATGGAGAGAGGGGGAGTTTTGGCAAATGAATGGCACTGGAAATAGAATGTGTTGTTTCATATACAACGAAGTGTAACACTAACATCCTGACGTTTCATATAAGACAATGACAAATAAAATTTAAGTATATATATATATATATATATATATATATATATGTATATTTTTGCTTATTGGGTCACACCGCAATGCTCAGGGTTACTCCTGGCTCTGTACTCAGGAATCACTCCTGGCGGTGCTCCGGGGCCATATGGGATGTCAGGATCAAACCCAGGTCGGCCGCGTGCAAGGTAAACGCCCTACCCGCTGTGCTATCGAAGTAATTTTTTATAAAGCAATGTAACTTTACTTTTTTGGTTACTTTGTAGGACAGGTGTCATAATATTATTTTTTTCTTAGAGAATTCAAATAAACTACTTGAAGACAGAAAGCAAGTTGAAAGTGGAATTGCATCTTTAAGCAAAACCTTGTCCTAAATCCCTGATAATCCTCAAGATAATCCCCATGTATCTTGTTAAACATTGCCACCAATAAATCGAGTGTATAATGCTACTAGTTAATTGAAACTGGCTGTTACTCTACATGATCTTTTTTAATATTCAGCAACGTCTTTTATAATTTATCATTTTTTAATAATTTGGCTACTCCTTATAAAATGTACATTGCTATTTTGGGGGGGTGAGTTTGGGCCACATCCTGAGGTGCTCACGAGTGGCTTTGGACAGTGATCACAAGTTCATATATAGTGCCAGGAACCAAAGTAGAGTTAAGTCAAGCAAGTGAAATTCCTTAACCTCTCAGCTATCACCATAACACTAAAAAATAAATCTTCAAGATTGCTAAAAATTCTTTATGTAAAATCACTTCTATTACTTGTCTTCCCGTTGTTCATCAATTTGCTTGAGTGGGCACCAGTAGCATCTCCAAATGACCCTGGTGCGTCCTAGTGTAGCCCAAGGGCATCTGCTTGCTCCAGGAACACAAAGAGCCTCAAACCATTAGTTCAAGTCATGGGAATGAGGTCCATAATTGTTACTGTTTTGGCATATCAAATACAACACGGGTAGCTTGCCAGACTCTGCCGTGCAGTGGGATGCTACGGTATTAGATAGGCTCTCAGTTTGTGCATTTACTGATGAGTTGAGTGGCCCTGAATGTAAGATACAAACAAATTTATGTTTAAGTTGCTTATATTCAGGCAGATTTTTATTTGCTGTATATTTTTATGGAACTATAATGATAAAGCATTTTGACCTAGGGAACTCAAAACAGAAATATATTCTCTTGTAGTTCTGGAGGCTAAAGTCTGAAGGTAAGATGTCAGTTGTGCTGTACTTCTGTTAATTTGTGTAGAAAAGCCTGTCACCTTTTGCCTAAACATTCGTGGTTTGCTGGCAGCTGCATAGCTGGCTTCCTGAGCCAAGGTCCTCTGTTTTCACACGTCCTTGTGTCTGTGTCTTCTTCTTTTCAGGATATTTCTTTGAGTGGATACAGTCATGTTGCACTGAGACCACACTACATTGACATGACTTGATTTTGACTAATCGCTTCTGCAGTAAATGTTATTTCCAATTAAGATTGCTGTCTGAGTTACTGAAAGTTGAAATTCAATTTGTTTGGGAAGGGCCACATAATTCAACCTATAACATTTGGATATATAAAACCAACCTTTGTTGCCAAAACAACATTTCTGGATATGTCTGTAATAAATGTAGATGAAACTTTGCCCCAATCAATGTATAACATTCTCTTAAATCGATTCGAACAAGTAAGATTTGGCTAGACAACAAATTACTCAAAAGTGGCCAGAATTTAATGCTGATGTTTCTCTTTGTGTAGAATTTCAACTGATGTTAGTGAATATGTACCTGTGGGGACCAAAAAAACTTTGCTAATAATACTTATGATTTTGTATTTCTTATCAGATTACATTTCTTTTTCTCATTTAGATAAGTTCCCTCAGAATATAGAATCAAAACTTGGAGGTTAGCCTTGGGGAATATTTTTCCACCTAATGTGCCTTATTATGATTATTTTTTTATTACTCATATTGTAATGAGATAGACTTCAGAATCAGTGCCAGACTAATTTTTTTTGCTCTTTGTTGTAATTTGGATTGCTTTCCTTTTTAAATGTATCTAATTATAAGTACTTAGATGCAGATATTAAAAAATCATAATATTTAAATTGCTGCAAGGAATATAATGGACAAGGTCTTGTGCTTATCGAATTGGTCTTAGGGAATGCAGACTTAAAGTGATACTCAATAAGATATATAAGTTGCATTTATATATCAGAAAACAATGCATAAATTATTTAATTAATTCCTACATCTGTGATATGGAAACTAATTATTCATTTTTGTGTTTTAATTCTATTTCTCTTTCTACTTGTTTTATGAACTTTTCTTCCCAAATTTTTATAGTATCTCTCTATTTCATCTATATACAAATATTTCTTCTTATTCTTCTAATTTTCTATATAACCTCATGAATTCATGTTTATTTTTAAAGTTTTCTCTTTATCCTTATCATATCACTTAACCTGTAAAGCTGGTGTATTTTATAATTCAAATCATTTTATCTAGATTTATCATCACTAAATCTTTAATCTCAGTTGTCTATGATATGTTTCCTGGATAGTCAATAAATTGTTAGGTATGAAATGCCACAAATTTATTATATTATCTAAAATTTTTTAAAAAATTATTATACCACCATGTGATATAAAATTACAAAGATATTTATGATTGGGTTTCAGTCATAGTTTTCTTCAGCACCTGTCCCTCCTCCAGTGCCCTATTCCCACCACCAAAGTCTCCAAATCCCCTCCCCCTCCTCCAGTCTGCCTCTATAGCAGGCACTATTCATCTTCTTTCTCTCTCTCTCTCTCTCTCTCTCTCTCTCTCTCTCTTACACATTGTGGCTTGCCCTAAAAACATTTAGTGATTATCATGTAAATCCCTTTGCGTACATTCAATGTTCAGTTCTATTGTGGTGTTAACATTTCCTATAATTAGTAGAGCACTAGTATATGTTTATATACCACTAATGTATCAGTCATTCTATACCTGTTCTTTACATCCTAATTTCACTCAGCATGATACTCTCCATGTCCATCCATTTGCATGTAAATTTTGTGACTTCATCTTTTCTGACAGCTGGTAGTATTCCATTGTGTAGTTGCACCACAGTTTCTTTAACCAGTCTTCTGTTCTCGGGCTTTCAGGTTGTTTCCAGATTCTGGCTATTGTGAATAGTGCTGTGATGAACATCGAAGTGCAGATAATGTTTCTTCTGTGTGTTTTTGGGTCTCCAGGGTATATTCCCAGGAGTGGTATTGCTGGGTCAAATGGGAGCTCAATATTTAATTTTTGGAGGAATGTTCATATTGTTTTCCAAAAGGGCTGGACCAGTCGTCACTCCCACCAACAGTGGATGAGAGTCCCTTTTTCCCTGCATCCTTGCCAACACTGTTTGTTCTAGCTCTTTTGGATGTGTGCCAGTCTCTGTGATGTGAGATGAAACCTCAATATTGTTTTGATTTGCATCTCCCTGATGATTAATGATGAAAAGCACCTCTTCATATGCCTTTTGGCCATTCTAGTTTCTCCTTTTTGGAAATTTCTGTTCATTTCTTCTCCCCATTTTTTGAGGGGTTGGCTGTTTTCTTCTTGTAAAGTTCTACCTGTGCCTCATGTATCCTGGAATATCAACCCCTTATTGGATGGGTAGTGAGTGAATATTCTTTCCTAGGCTGTGGGCTGTCTCTGTATTTTGGTCTTTGTTTCTTTTGAGGGGCAGAATCTTTTCAGTTTTATATAATACCATTTGCTTACCTTTGCTTCCATTTGCATTGTCAGTGGTGTTTCGTCTTTGAAGATGCCTTTAGATTCTATGTCATAAAGCCGTTTTCCTATATTTTCTTCTATGTACCTTATGGATTCATGTCTGATGTTGAGATCTTTGATCCATTTTTATCTGACCTTTGTGCATGGTGTTAGAAGTTCTAGGTTTATTTTTTTTATATGTAGCTGCCCAGTTTTCCCAGAACCACCTTTTAAAAAGGTTTTCTTTTCCCCCTTTATCAAATATTAATCAATCATATAATGGAAGTGTGTTTCAGGATATTCAGTTCTGTTCATAGGTCTACAGGCTTGTCTCTATACCAATACCATGCCATTTTGATTTGACTGCATTGTAGTAGAGTTTGAATTTGGGGGAAAGTGATTCCTCCCATTTTCTTTTTACATGGGTTGTTTTAGCTATTCGTGGAGTTTTTTTTTATTACATACAAATTTCAGTTGTGTTTGGTCAATTTATTTAAATAATGTCATGGGTATGCTTATAGGGACCACATGAATTTGTATAAAGCTCTAGGGATTATTACCGTTTTGATATTGTTAATTCTCCCAATCCATGAGCAGGGAATGTTTTTCTATTTACTCAGGTCCTCTTTTATTTCTTGAAGCAACATTTTGTAGTTTTCTTTTTACAGATTCTTTATATTTTTAGTCAAACTGATTCCTAGGTATTTGATTTTCTGTGGCACATTTGTGAATGAGATCGGTTCTTTAATATCCATTTTCCCCCTTTCATTACTTGCATATAGGAAAGCCACTGGCTTTTTAGGTATCAATTTTGTACCCTGACACTCTACTATAGGAATGTATTGTTTCTAGGAGCTTTTTGTTAGAGAGCTTAGGTTTCTCTAGGCATAATATCAGTCATCTGCAAATAATGACAGCCTGACTTCTTCCTTTCCTATCCAGATGCCCTTAATGTCCTTTTCTTCCTTGATTGCTATGGCTAGTCCTTCCAATACTATATTGAATAGAAGTGGTGAGAGTGGGCAACCTTGTCTTGACCCTGATCTTAGGGGAAAGATTTTCAGTTTTCCCCATTGAGAATGATGCTCAGTGTGGGCTTGGAATAGATGGCTTTGACTATATTGAGGGAAAGTTCCATCAATTCCCATTTTATGGAGAGTTTTTATCATGCATAGGTATTTTTTTTTTGCTTTTTTGTGTCACACCCGGCGATGCTCAGGGGTTACTCCTGGCTCTGCACTCAGGGATTACTCCTGGCAGTGCTCAGGGGACCATATGGGATGCCGGGATTGAACCCAGGTTGGCGCGTGCAAGGCAATCACCCTACCCCCTGTGCTATTGCTCCGCCCCGCAGGTATTTGATCTTGGCAAATGATTTCCCTGCATCTATTGATATGCTTATATGGTTTTTATTTTTCCTCCCATTGATGTGACATATTATGTTGATTGACTTGTGGATGTTGAATCATTCTTACATTCCTGGGATGAATCCTGCTTTTACAAAATGTTTTGGTCATTGAGCAGATATCAAAAGACACCCTTTTCTCTTTAATTTTATAGTTATTATTTCAACTCACATATTATGCCTCCTCTTACTTAGATTGGCTTGGGAAATTGGGTCAATTTGCTTTGGCCAATAGGATATCAAAAGCAAAATCTTTTGAAAAATAACACATATAGAATAAAATGTATTAGTATGGTTGGATTTTTGTCTTGTGCCTTTGCTATCACCATCCCTGGCTAGCTTTCTAATATAAAGTTTATGAGAATCATATAGCAGAACTTTTTGGAAAATCAACAATACTGTTGTTGAAGTTAAACTATTTAGGTAAGTCTAAAAGTCTCTGCAAGGTCACTGATGTGCCAATGTGTCCAGCTAATGGAAGGAGAAAATTTTAGTAAATGTGAAATGTATGTGTATGTGTAAGTATTTGTGTGTCTGTGTGTGTGTGTGATAGAGAGAGAGAGAGCGAGAGAAAGAGAGAAATACTCTTTGGTTTGGTGGATCACTCTTTTTTGTGTGGTTGATATACAGCAAAAACTACCTGATTCCAAAATTGGCGCTAAAGGAAAGTTCTAATAAAACATCAAAGCATGTATATTCCATTTTATGCAGGAATGTCAAGGGACCATGAAACAGATATTGGAGGCTAAATAATGAGAGCTCATATGATATAGTCATGAAATATTTAAACAAATTTCATTTGTGATCATTTGAAAGGCCTGACATAGGATTTAATTAATTGTTAGATTTTGGAACGTGGATTCCAGGCAGAGTATATAACAAGTATCACTTGTATCACTTGTTTTCCCGTTGTTCATTGATTTATTCGAATGGGCACCAGTAATGTCTCCATTCATTGGGAATGAGGTCCACTATTGTTTCTGTTTTTGTCAAAATGAATACATCACAGGTAGATTTCCAGTCTCTGCCTTGGCTCTGGGTTCAACCCAGGAGTTCCAGTCTTTTTCTATGTCAGACCATAAACCATCCAGGGGCCCACTGGGCAGAGCCCTGGGTGTAGACAAGCCTGTCTTCTGTTTGCCACCTGCCGATGCAGCAGCGCACCAAAATATAACAAGTAAAGTAACTTTATTTGTATGGATTTAATACAGCAATAAAATGTATAGATGAGTTCAGAAAACACCTCATCTCTATATTTTTATTAGTATACAGAATGAAGAGGCATTAGAGAGGTCCTGAAATGTTCTGATTTATAAAACCTTAAAACACTTCAACTCCTCTAATATTGCCAGACACTAACATATTAATCTATGTTGCAGACTTATAGAAAAAAATAAGAGTGAAGGTTTTTAGAGGTAGTTCATGGTCAAGACCGAAACAAGGAGAAACTCTCCAGTGGTTTCATAGCATATTTAAAAGAGGTAAACACATTCTTATATGGGATAAGACCAATTTCACTGATTCCTATGGGACCAAGTTAATGGGACCCATCACTTGATCACTTGACATCCTGTTATTCATCGATTTGCTCTAGTGGGCACCAGTAATATTTCCATTTGACCCTATCACATGCCAGTGTAGCCCAATGGCATATGGTTGAGTCAGGAATACATAGAGCCTCAAACAGTTGTTTCAGGGTCTTGATGAAGAAGTCTGACCATCTTATAGGTGGGCGGCCACGTGCTGTTTTGACATCCCGTGGGATCCAGTCAGTAACGGCGCTAGTCCAGCAGTCGTCTCCAAATCGCATTACATGTCCAGCCCATCTGATTTTCGATGCCTTGACAAACGAGACAGCGTCCCTGACCCTGGAACGTAGACAGAGGTTGGAACTCCAGATTCATTCTCTCACTTGAGTGAGGCGTGATATTCCAAGAATAGCTCTTTATATTCCTTTTTGGGAGACCCGGATAGCAATCTCATCCTGCTTTTGTAGGACCCAGGTCTCTGAGGAGTATGTTAAAGCAGGGAGAATGGTGGAGTCGAAGAGAGGTGCCAGGTGCTGGAGGTTCTTTGTCTTTTTCGCTATTTCTTCAGTTCTTTTGAAGGCAATTCATGCTGCTCTCTTCCTCTTGTGCAGCTCAGGTTTTAGGTCGTTCATCATGTTGACTTCTCGACCTAGGTACATATAACTGCTGCATTCAGAGATGTTTGTTCCATTGAGAGTGAATGGGGCCTCTGGAACTAGTTCGTTTCTCATGAACATAGTTTTGTTGAGATTCAGCTGTAGACCTATCTTTCCACATTCTCGGTCAAAGTCAGCCAGCATTTGTGCAGCTTGGCTAATATTTGGTGTTATTAGAATGATGTCATCAGCGAAGTGGAGGTGGTGTAGTTGCCAACCGTCTATCTTCTCTCCCATTACACAAAAATATATGTGTGATGTCAAAATTTGTACCTGCTTGTTTTCATTTGTTTTTTGCTTTGGGGTCATGCCCAGCAATTCTCAGGTCTTCCTACTGGATCTGTGCTCAGGGGTCGTTGCTAGTTGTGCTCATGGTCCTTATGTTGTGCTAAGGTTTGGACTAGGGTCAGCTGCACAACAAGAAAGAAGTTTACTCACTATCACTCCAGCTCTTACCTGTTGTTTTCTCTCTCCCTTTCTTCATACTTAAATGCAGTTTGTAGAATGAGAGGGTACTTGATATAACTCAACATTCTGTAATGTCAGACCTAACTATGATTAAATAAGATTTTCAAGATTTTCTTTTGATGGCTAGGGTTAGGTACATTTGCATGTAGGTAAAAAAAAATCTTTTGCTCCTTACTCCATGAAATAAATGAAATAAGTAGTATAATTTATTTTACATAGCTTCTTACTCCATAAGGAAATAGAAAAAGACATTTGAAGTTCAGAAGCTGAATATTCTATACTTGAGAATATCACTCCAACCAAATTGTCTAGTGACATAGAAAGTTGACAGCTTTTAATATGGTTTTTTCTGTAGATATAATGTGAGATGAAAGTCTCTATGTCACTTGAATAATATATACAGTTGAACCTTTTATATCTGTGGTGGAAACGACAACATGAAAAACTATAATAGGAAAACTACAACAAGCCAGTTATGTTGTTTGAAAAGGCCCAATGACACCCATAGAGTGATTCAAAAAAGCATATTTCTTATTATACTAGGCCTAATATTGACAGACTATCAATTACTAGACACTAAATGCTTATGCAAAGTCTATACAATTTCAAAAATATTCATTATGAAGCTCTGTGAGTCTAATTAAGGTGCCAATTTATGTCAGGTTTGCAGCATACCTTTGGAAAATAAGAATGTTACAGTTATTGCAGAAAATGAATGGTGTCAAAGTTATAGAAGTCACATTAAGAGTCAGTGTGGTCCCCACTTTGGTCACCCAGTACAATTAAGTCA
The DNA here is from genome assembly GCA_021461705.1 of Cryptotis parvus. Lineage (NCBI taxonomy): Eukaryota > Metazoa > Chordata > Mammalia > Eulipotyphla > Soricidae > Cryptotis > Cryptotis parvus. Next base: position 207,704 of record JAJIBD010021916.1, on the reverse strand, counting down.
ATTTACTTATGACAAATGCAATGGCTGCTTTTATTTATAAACCATGAACTGAAAAGACTGTCTTCTCCCCTTGACACTGCTGTCAAGTTTTGCTCATTATATACGGAGATTTTTCCATCATGCTTCTGATATTGGTAAGCATTTTCAACACGACTTCCAAACTTACTTTTCTTCACTCCCATATTTTATATGTTTGAATTCCTTGTTGAAGACTTTGTTTCTGAACTAGTCTTGCATTTGGTTTAGCTTCTGAGTTCATGGATTACTACTAGCAAGGGTCAGCTGACCAGCTGAGGTACTGAAAATCAAATCTGAATCAGGATCGTGAAAAGCAAGCAGTCTACCCACTGTTCCATGTCTCTGACCCCTAAAGACGAATTTTTATTCAGGAACACATTAATCTTATCAAGCCATTTAAAATGTAACTTTTGCCTCTTTTAACCTGTATGTGCTGTGCAATGTATTTTCTGTGACTTAAGTAAAAAGTGTAGAATTAAAAAAAAATTGATCCCCTAGAAATATAGATAAGAAAGAGAGAAAAGATCATAGTTTTGCAGAAAAAATAATATTGTTTGCTACTGTACTTATTACTGTTTTGTTAAATTTGATAATAACTTACTCATTTTATTTAAGTTTGCATTTCTATAATTAGGTTCTTTGTAGCCTTTCATGTTCTAAATGCTCTGGAATTATATCTAGTATGAGCCTTAAGTTAGACCACCTTATTGAATTCCCAAAGAGCTAAGTAAGCTCTGTAATATGCTTTGTCTCAGTTCTGTTCTATATTATTGCTGACAGAAATAGAATATTTATTTCTATATTAAATTTCTGTTTTTTTTCCCTCAGGAAGACACATTTTGCAAAGCATATATTCTTATTTTAAGATGTTTTCACTTTAGAATTTTTTTTTTTTTTTGGACTTTTTTTTTTTTCTTTTTGGGTCACACCCGGCGACGCTCAGGGGTTACTCCTGGCTCTTTGCTCAGGAATTACTCCTGGCGGTGCTCGGGGACCATATGGGATGCCGGGATCGAACCCGGCCGGCATAAGCCGGCCGCGTGCAAGGCAGGCGCCCTACCCTCTGGGCTATCGCTCCGGCCCCTGAATTTTTTTTTTTTTTTGGGTCACACCCGGCAATGCTCAGGAGGTACTCTTGGCTCTGCACTCAGGAATTACTCCTGGCGGTGCTCGGAGGGACCATATGGGATGCCGGAAATCGAACCCAGGCAGGCACAGGTCAGCTGCGTGCAAGGCAAACGCCCTACCCGCTGGGCTATCACTCCGGCCCCAACTTTAGAAAAATTTTATTCTCATTATTGTTATTTCATATTGATTATATTTTAACTACACTTATAATATATTCAGGTTTTAAATATTAAAACTACAGCTACTTATCTTAGTCCTGTTAACAGAGGAACTGAGATAAAAAATCAATTGTAGGAGACCTGAGAGGTAGAAAAATGGGAAGGGTGCTTGCCTTGCATAAGGATAAACCCAGTTGCATTCTAAACACCCAATTTGTCTCCTGAATCATGCCAGGAGTAATTCCTGAATCAGAGCTAGGAGTGTTGAGCTCCACCAGGTGTAACTCTTCTCAAAAATAGCAAATCATACAAACAAAAACATAATAAATTGTTCTCGACATCAAAACTTAGATACATGCAGATTTTCTCTTAGACTATTAACTGAGTTTTATAGTACCACTAGATCAATTGATCACTAGATCACTAGACATCCGTTATTTGTTGATTTGCTCGAGCTGGTGCCAGTAACATTTCCATTTGACCCTATCACGTGCCAGTGTAGCCCAATGGCATCTGGTTGTTTCAGGAATACGAAGATCCTCAAACCGTTCATTCATGGTCTTGAGGAAGAAGTCTGACCAACTTGTAGGTGGGCGGCCACGTGATATTTTGACGTCCCTTGGGATCCAGTCCGTAACTGCTCTAGTCCAGCGGTCATCTCCAAATTGCATTACATGTCCAGCCCATCGATTTTCGATGCCTTGGCAAATGAGACAGCGTCCCTGACTCTGGAATAGTGACGGAGGTCGGAACTCCGAATCCTTCTCTCACTTGAGTGAGGTGTGATATTCCAGGCATAGCTTTTTCGATTCCTCTTTGGGAGACCTGAATGAACATAGTTTTGTTGAGAGTCAGCTGTAGACCTATCTTTCCACATTCCTGGTCAAAGTCAGCCAGCATTTGTGCCGCTTGGCTAATGTTTGGTGTTATTAGAACAATGTCATCAGTGAAGAGGAGGTGGTGTAGTTGCCTACCGTGGATCTTCACTCCCATTCCCTTCTCAATACCAGAGTAATATAAATTTAAGAAGTCTAAAATGAAGTAATCATATAAATTTGAAGTATACTTTCTCTGCTCTTTAAATATCAAACTAAAAATGTGTTCTTCATTTCCCTATGTTAAGGGAGATAAATGGGAGAGATTCTTCCTCCATCCATTCCCTACGTTCTTGATGCTCCAGGGTAGCATCACAGTTTCCAAGTCTTTAGCTTCATGACTATCAAATGAGGTGTTTACCTGAACACATCACCGATATACTGTGAAGTAGCTGAAGAGGCATTCACTTCCATCTAAGTGTCCTGATTTGTTTTGGAGGCCTTGTGCCAGCTCCAGAGGAAATCCATTCTTCTTGAAAGGTGAAGTTATGTACTATCACTTAATGGCGAGATTAGTATTCCTTTAAACAGTTTATCTCTATGGATTTATTGCCCTGCTTCCCAAGTTGGTATTGAATACAGGACAGTCATAAAATTGTTTATATCTAACCAGAAATTTCTGGCATGTAATCAGGACTTTAATAACAAATATTAGAAATTAAACAGAGTGGAAATCTAACATCATATATATCAACATATGTTCATTATATGTTCATCATATAACATGATATGTTATATGGGAACATTATCTCTATGCTAATTGAGTTCCATAAGTCAATTCAGGAGAAGAATTTCTTTACTTTTATTATTTTATGTCTAAATCTTGGTAAGTTTTCCATGTACATTTTACTATCTAAACCTCTGCATCTTTTACAGATACAAATTGGGATGTTTTGAAATACACACTAGATAATAGAGTTCAGGACCTCACATTTGGAATCCTGAATTCCTCTTGGATAGCAGTCTGTCAAAATAACATATATATTAAACTCTAGCTCAGTCTATGTATTTCCAGACTGGATGGGGAGATCGTCTCTTTGTTCCAACATATCTAAAGTTATAGTTGTGTTGACAGTGTAGAAGTGGTTAAATTGTAAGTGCACAAATTTCACATTATTATTTTATTTTGAGCTTATATTTGGTTTTTACTTTTTGCAACAATGCAGACATTTTATTATAACTTTTAGATAATATTTAGAATATGGCCAACATGAGGGCATCCTTTAAGTTTTTCTTTATATTCTGAACACCTCATGGTCTTAACTTTAATTTAATATTATATTTATTATATTTTACTGGAAAGAAAAAATAAAGCAAAAGAATAAGCCTGTTATTTGAATTGTTCAGGTTAAGAAGTACATCCCATTTATAGGCAAATGAACAAGTAATCAAGTAGCTTATTTACAGAAAAGTAAGTGACATACTGTGAATTTGAAATTGCTTTTGAAATTCAAATTGATTAGAGACCTTGATATCAATTCTGCTTCCATAAAATATATCAAGGAAAATATAGACAGAACTTTCCAAGATGTTGACCTCAGTGGAATCTTCAATGATATGACCTCACTGGCAAGGAAAACAAAAGCACAAATAGACAAAAGGCACCACATAAAACTTAAAAGCTCTGCACTGCAAACAAAATATGACCTAAAGCCAAAAGGTTCCCAACTGATAGGAAAAAAAAAATCACACTATTCATCAGAAAAAAGAATAATATGCAGGATACATAATGTTCCTCAAAGCTCAACAAGAAACAAATAAGAAAACTCCATTAAAAATGGGAAGAGGAGAATATATTTCTCCAACGAGGACCTAAACATAGCCAACAGACATGTGAAAAAATGATTATCACTAATTATCAAGTAAATGAAGATCAAATGGCAGAAAGTTAACACTTCACACCAGTGTGAATGGACAGCAGGACAGATCTGGAAACAGGAAGTGAGGTCAGGAATATGGTGAAAAAGAAACTTGCATTCAAAATTGTTAGGCTTGTTGAATGGGTCAGACTTTCTGAAAAGAAATTTGAAAACTCTTCAAAAAATTTTTGTCATTATTACAGATATAAAGGCATTTTTCTTTATATATCACTTCATATTATTTTTCTCTATATAGAAAAGAGGATTAAACAATTTTTGCCATTTTAAGGTATCAACACAAGTAGGGATATTATTCTGTTATTATAGTTTTGCTTTTTGCATTTTTTTCTAACAATGTATATTCCTCAGCTGATTTAAGTTTTTTTTAAACAAAAGTTGTCTCTGTTACCTACTTTTGCACATGTGATACCAAATTTTCCCATATCTGCTTGTCCTTTGGGACTAGTTTTATGTTTTTATTTCATGTGCTTGGAATATTCACTTATTTTTAATTTTATATTTCAAAATAGAAAAAATAACTAAAGTATTTATTTTGAAATTCTTGACCTCTATGGCTTGAATACACCGTGAACATACCAGATTTTGCCTTAAATACTTTATTTCTAAAAGCTGTAACATTCCTTTGTAGTTCCAAGTGAAACACACACAAGTACACACACACACACACATTTTAAAAAATAATTGGAGCTTAGAATAAAAACTCAGACTCTCATACATGTGAATCTTGTGCATGTGAATCATAGAGCTACAATCCTGGGCCCTAAAATACTAATCATATATTTCCTGGACACCAGTATGCTTAATCTAACTCCGATCCAGCTAGGGTAATTCATCAAAATGTATTTACACCCCAAACACTAAAATTTTACCAAGAACATCCAGCCGGTTACATCATGAAGTGACCATAATTTAAAAAGAGACAAAGTACAATTCCTACAAATTCCAAAGTATCTGGAAGTAAGAATAAAGTAAGAATTGTCTATGTATTAAAATTACATAATTATTACATTGGTTACTCATAACAAAAAGTTTGTTTCCTCAATTTATTCCATAGTTATTTTTTAAAGTTCCCATTAAGTTTCTTAGAATCATACAGAGTTCTATCCCTGCCATCACTATTATATAGGATTTGAATATAATTGCTTATGTTTTAGACATTGTTGTGATCCCTGATAATTAGGCTACTTTCTTTTGTTCCTTCTTCATCCATGTGAGGTCTTACTTGCTCTATGACTGCCTCTTAAATGTGAGGTCTAATTCACATCAAGTTGAACACAAGGTCCTGGGGTAAATATGTGTGGGTTCTTAACCTTCATGCCTATACTAAGTCAGTGATTGTGAGCATGTACTTAAACATTGTGTCCTACTTTTCTCTTTGTGAATTGACCATTATGATTCCTAATTCACAGGGTTGCCACAAGTCTCAGAAGTATTTAAAAATATTTGCTTGCATATCCTCTTTTATTTATTGTCTATTTTTAATATTCTAGTAAGAAATAGCTTATTTTTGTCTGGAAGATGGTAGGGCTCTTGCCTCGAACACGGCTAAGATGGGTTCAATCCCTGGCAAGCCATATTGTCCCCAGAGCCTGTCAGGAATGAACACTTGATGCACAGCAAGGAGCAAGCCCTGAACGGTGCTGGATATAGTCCCCCAAAACAAGCAGAACAAAAATACCTTAGCTTAATCTAAATATTTTTATTATGCATCTATTCATATATATCTAAATATATTTTGTTCTATATACATATAGTATATACATTACTTATGAGTGTATAACATATATAAATACGTATGTCTTTATATGTATACATGTGTATATGAACAAACAAACAAACAAACATAAAAAATAGAACTTGGCAATGGAGAAAATGTACAGGAGTTTCATTTCCTTCCATATAAGTAATCCTGGCTTTTTTGTCATACGGTTCCTCTGTGATCCTTAAACACAGAGCCAAGTGTGAGGCCTGACTAAAGTCAGGTGCAGACCAACTCCCCCACTGTCCACAGTAATATAGTGATATGCAACCCCAAGCTAATATTAAATAGTGAGAGAGAGGAAGAAGAAGACAGACAAGGAAAAGAAAAGGAGATGAAGTGGTGAGGGAGGAGGAGAGAGAGAGAGAGAGAGAGAGAGAGAGAGAGAAGAGACACACACACACAAAGAGAGCCAGAGAGAGATGGAGAGATAAACAAGAAATTGTTCTTTATAATAAAAATGCTTTCAGCCAATTGTTAGTAGCTAATCAGTAGAGTTATAAATTGTTTTCTTTTACTCTTTGAGAACAAAAGCTTAATTTGAATTAAAGCAACAAAAGTAATATAAAAGTGCGAAAGCAAAGATTTTTAATGTAAGTAGTGTGGTTGAAATAGTTGCTATTTAACATTAATCCTATATTTTATTGTCTCAATCAGTAAGGATTTAAAGAAAGCATATTTAAAGAGGAGAAAATAGCAACATATGTAGAATAAAGTTTGAACCACCACTTAGTTATGATCATTCATTTTCGCTTTTGTAAAGCTAAAGTTAATTTGACCATCTGAGTTTTTATACACCATTTTTACTAGGTGCATGATTACCTTATTAGCTTGTCACAAGTCACAAAGTAATTCAGTAAAATATCTAAATTTAAAAAGCTACTGTACTTGCACTTTTTTTGTAAAGATGGTGTAATTTTGTTCATAAATTGCATTGTGATAAGTTTTAGAGAATAATATTAAATATGAAATTTTGAAACCCAGAAAACCTCACTGCAAAAGTTTCAGAAGAAAAAAAGACAACCAAGAAAGAAAGCAGTTTTATTTGAAAACTAGAACACAAAGTACATTACAAGCAACCTTCTAAACAATTGCAACTACAGAGACATCTCATTCTTTTAGAAATCCAAGTACAAGCACATAGGCATACTATACAAGTGATCTCCAAAAATTATTAGAATTTAAGTAGTTAAAAAATTAAGTATAGGGGCTGGAGCGATAGTCCTGTGGGTAGGGTGTTTGCCTTGCATGCGGCCGGTCTGTGCTGGCCCAGGTTCAATCCCCGCATCCCATATGGTCCCCTGAGCACCGCCAGGAGTAATTCCTGAGTGCAGAGCTAGGAGAAACCCCTGAGCATTGCTGGGTGTAACCCCCCAAAAAAAAAAGATTAAGTATAAATAGCTGACCCTATGTAACTTGCAATAGGGGATTATTTTATGCTAGCTAATACATATAACTAGTTTTAAACAAAGGAACTCACAGATATGGGGGAGACTCACAGACATGGGGCAGAGCTGCTACTGGCTCTCCCTGTGCCCAGCCACTCATGAGACACCCAGGAGGGATGGCAGGTTCTAGCCGTGGCCCACCACGCCAGCACAGCCTTGCAACAAGCCAGAAGACCCGCCACTCCATGAGGGCCTCCATTTTCCACATCCGAACTTCCCTCTCATCAGAACTTTACCCAGCAGAAAAGCCTATCACAGCCCGGCTCGGGGAGGCCACAAGCGGCTGCGCAGTTCATCAATAAATGCTGTATTTAGAGATGACTACAAGAGTATGCCACCTGCACAGCAGAGCCTGGCAAGCTCCCCGTGTCGTATTTGAGATGCCAAATACCAGTAACAATTTTAGACCTCATTCCCATGACCTGATGGAATGGTTTGAGGCTCTTTATGTTCCTGGAGCAAGCAGGTGCCCTGGGGCTCTACTAGCATGAGACAGGACCTATGGAGATGTTACTGGTTCCCCTCTAGAGCCAATCTATGATGAACAAGAAGACAGTGACAGTGACAGTGAAACAAAAGAAAAGAAAATTTTCCTATTCCTGAATAAAGGTATGTTTGTAGTGTGGAGCAAGGCCCCTTCCACAGAAATTGGAATATGGTGGACTATGGAACACTGTTCCTGATGTAAATTTTAATGAAATTGTGCCAAGTGCTAGAAAAAGACACCCCTGGATCTTTAAATTGATAGTATCTTTATTTTTAAAATAATTTATATGATTTTTTAAAGATGTAAAACTTATTAAGTTTTACCCTATAAAATTTTAAACTTACAAAATCAATGTTTTAAGAGAGTTGTGAGAAAAATAACTTTCCACTATTATGTGTGTGTGTGTGTGTGTGTGTGTGTGTGTGTGTGTGTCCCGCTATGGGAGCACGCCAATACCTGTGTTTAGGGCTTACTAATGGCTCTGTTCAGAGTCTCAGGCACCATATGCAGTGCTGGTGATAGAACACATCTTAGTTAACGAAAGGCAGGCCCTTCCCTGCTGTACTATTTCTCTGGCCCCACTTGCCTTATTTTAAATAAGGATCATTGAAATTATATTTTTAATTTATAAAAGTAGTTATGTAAGTAGTGTCCAAATTAGTTAGCCACAGGTAAATACTATCAAATTTTCCTTTCTAAGCATTCTTACATGCTTTCCCATTTAATCATATTTTTTCTTCAGTGAATTGAAATGCTTATTTCAATAAACGTGCTTCCATAAATTCGCTTAGGCTAGGTCACTCCTTTCTCTTTGCCCAAGTTTGTATACATTTACTATAACCAGATGATGTAACTGAGTTTTGAATTTGTAGTTTGATCATCGCAAATAGTGAATAGGTTCATTATTAAGTGCGATATAAAATTTGAACGTCAGGAAACAGGTAAAGGGAAAACAAACCCCTACTTAATCCTATAGTAACTTAGAGTAACAGAGGAGGAGTGTGGAGGGACACAGAATAGTGGAAAGTATTAAATAAACCATAGTGGTGGATGAATCACGGACTTTTGCAAGGATTTTGGAAGTCGAGTTTCACTTCAAATGTTTGCTGCTTTGCCACGAACACCACTGCACCACTAAACACTGGTGTTGTAAATCAACATTGCCTCAACAGAAGTAATATTTCAATGGTGTTTTACAGTCACAGAAACAAATAAGGTACTTTCCTTTGGACAAAATTATTTTTTGTTTACCAAAACGGCATGGTGGACTAAGCAGTTATCTTACAAAGTTTTCAGTCAGAACATGAGTAGGTGATTTAGTATCCAGTTTATTTTATCTCCTGACTAACATCAGTAAGAAATAAGAACATCTATCTTTCTTCTCAAAGAAAATACAGGCTAACTCTAGAAGGGCAATACTGTAATTGAACTTTATTGGGTGACATGGCCTACGGAGCCTTAGCTTTTGGCTACATTTAGCCTGCACCCCTTCCCAACTCTGCTAAGGAGATTTTGAGTTAGCTCTGGCATTTGTGAAGCCAAAGGGACCACCTGAAAAGCTGCATTTCAATAGGGTCATTTATCTGGCTTCATCTCTAGTTAGCTCAGGTCATTTATCTGGCTTCATCTCTAGATAGCTCAGCCCATAATGGGCTGGGCTAGAATGTTTTGGCAGGCTTCTATCTATAAAATAAGCTAGGAAAAAGGGGAAAGGCCCTTTTGACATTTTGGCTTCCCTATGCTCTCTGCCCCTCCTCTCTGCCTCTTCCCTGTTAGGCCTTAACACGTGGTGGCGGCCATCTAGGTCTAGGATTCTAAACCTACACTTGGCCAGGGCCCAGCTAGGAAACAAAGTACAGGGTATTTTCTTTTGTTGGATTGTATACCAGAAACTGTGGGAGTAAAGCCTATTCCTGAGTTTTCATCCATCCCCACTGGCTTCCGGAGGTAGAAAGGAACTTGTTCCCTGGTATTATTTGGGACCCCAGCAACTCCGCGCAGAACAAAAACTGAATCTGTGGTTTATTTCGTTGAAATTGCCTAGCCATATTTACTCTTCTGTTTTTATTTTTTGATGCAGGAATGTCCTGTTGGGTCAGAGGCGCAGAGATGAGACACCAGGAACACGACATATATCCATTAATATTTTTTAATGATCACCAGCCGGAGAGTCAGCAGCTCTCATCTTGGCAGCTGACTAACCACACCTAACTGACTTTAGCTGACTCTACTTGAGCTGACTGATCACCTTCACAAAGACCCCAACTCTCTTATCCCATAGTCTCAAAGGGCAACAGAGCTCATGGTTTACATTACAAAGATATTTCACGTTCTTTGCATAGGACTTAGGAATAATAGGAAGGAGACAACCACAAACCAAAAACCTACAGAGGGTGAACAAAAGAACACATTACAGTTGCTAATGCAGCCTTCCCGGACTAGCCCATGATGGCAAGGACATGTCAGACAGAAGAACAAGAAAAACCTGTTTGCTGCCTAACTTTAAGCATTGTCCATTAGACTCCATCTTGGGCTAGTTATAGCCAACAAGGAAATGTGCAGAGAAATGACATAGGATAGCCTTGTCTGTGTACCTGCAGCTTGATTAACAGTCTCACTAGGGAATGCTACATGCTAACACTATTAGGAGACAGTCTGCCTGAATCCCTGTGTATCTGTTAACAGGCAGTATCCATCAGACCTTCCTTCACATATCCTTAGATCTACCTTCTGCCAACAATTTTCATGATATTAAAGGCTATTATGTATATATATAAGTATATATATGTACTATTATATGTATATACATATAATAGTATATATATGTATATATATATATATATTATTTTATCTCGAATAGAGTTTTATGGATCAGGTATGCTGATCCAGAGACTCACAGACAGGGGCCAGAGCTGCTACCGGTTCTCCCTGTGCCCAGCTGTTCACAAGGCACACGGGAGGGATGGCGGGTTCTAGCCCTGACCTGCCACCCCAGCAAAGCCTTGAAGAAGCCAGAGGAACCCCCACACCATGAGGGTCACCATTTTCCACATCTGGACTCCCTCTCTTTGGAGCTCCACCCAGCAGAAGAGTCGATCACAGTCCAGCTCACGTGGCTGCAAAGTGGCCACACAGTTTATCAATAAATGTTCGAGATTATATGTGACTGCAAGAGTATCCCACCCACACAGCAAAGCCTGGAAAGCTACCCGTGTTGTATTTGATATGTCAAATACCAGTAACACTTATAGACCTCATTGCCATGACTTGATGGAATGGTTTGAATCTCTTTATGTTCCTGGAGCTAGCAGATGCCCTTGAGCTACACTATCAGTGACAGGATATATGGAGATGCTACTGGTGGCCACCCGAGTAAATCTATGATCAATGGGAAGACAAGTGAAGACAAGTAATACAAGTGATAGAATTTTATTGGGGGGCATGAAAATTAAAAGGTGGCCATGTTGTCGGAATAGAATGAAGTCTACTTTTCACTTTCATGTTATATAAAAATATAGATGGAGCAGTAGATTTGTTAGGTCTCAGTCTTGCTATGTACCAACCCAACAGGTTCTTGGGTTGAGATTAATGAGTACTATGGGATAAGTACAGAGTACATCATAAAGTAAAATATATTCATAACAGAGCTTGTTGAATATTACTAGGTTAAATGTATTTTCATAATGATACAGTTCCTAGAAATTTATGTTCTCATTTAGGATAATACTCTAGGATTTATTTTCCCTATTTCCACTGTTTCTTTACATAAGTCATGTTTAAGAATTAATATTTTATCTTTTTGCATATAGTTTCTTATAATTCTATTTCATGGATGCTAGCCTATGATCATGCAATCAGGTTTATTGATATATGAGATTTATTTAAAATTGGAAACATGCCTAAAAGGACAGTTGGCATGAAAAACAGTTTGAAAGCATGATATCTCCTTGGTGATTTGATTTAGAATTGATTTAGATTTAGAATTGCTAAAAAATACCATTTTCTAAAGGTTTTCATTTAGTTAGAACAACAATCCCCAAGATTAATTTTGTCTGGCAAAGTGATATTTTACTTGGAGTTGGATTATTAATTATCTTTAATGAATCAATTCTCAAGGAAACTTGCAAATATTCTGTAAAATATAAATTTAGATATTTAGGTGATGTTAGCCACATTGTATATTTTATAGAGTCAATAAAACTATCCATCTTTTATAGAGAACATTCTCTTGAGCATACCAAGCAAATTTGAACATCTGCCCTGAAGATGCCAGGTGTGTTGTTTTCTAAAGAGCCCAGAAGAGCATATTTTCAAGGTTCAATAAAACTATTGACAACCATAAATTCTATTTTTCCTTTTTAGTTTCCATAAATATCTGATATTGAAACTACTAAATCTTGGAATGTAGCCACTTATTTAAGCTTTTATGTATAATTGTCAAAAAATCAGTACAATTAAACACTAAAATGTTATTTCCCAACAGTAAATAGACTTAATTTTCCTCAGGGTCTATCAGGAGAAATAAAACAAACAATCTTCAAAATGGCAGCAATATTTTTCCATGTTCAAAATCCCTTTCCATTTTAAAAGTAAAACATTGCTGTTTAGCACATGTATAAGTTACAGTATTAACATTTTAGTGTCTGGGTTGAATTTCAAAAATCTAAAGCAGACAAAATAAGCAGAGAGAGTTGAATTCATTTCAATACTGTTGCCTTCCATAAGGGGAAAGAAAAACAGCCCAAGTTCTTATTATTGACTCTGCTATAACAAAACATGAAATTATCAAGTGATGGGATTAGATTGATGGAAAAGATACTCTACTATAAGGGAGTTCAGGGATGGAATATATGAGCCACACAGATTTTCCATAATTCCAGGTATGCTTCTTTGTGAATGGGACATCTGTGCCTCTTATCTGATTATCATTCAAGTTAGACATTAACCCTCATTCAGAGACTAAGACATATGTGATTGTGATGTTTGCATTTCTAAGAATCGGTTTCAAATTCTTTTGTAAATACATTTTTGTGCTATAATATAGATAGACCATGGGAAAAAAACTTATACACATTACAAAAGGGAGAGGTATAATTCAAACAAGTTTTCTAAAGTAGATGTTTGAAGACAAGAGGCTATTTCCAAGAAAAAAAAGTTTAGGAAAATCTCCCCCCCACCCCTGCCAGGTGTGTGCGTGATCCCTGCATCTCCGAGGACCCAAACTGCCCCAGGGAAGAGCGGAAACTCCATCAACGGGAACCAAGGCTAACTGCCTTGGTTTCACTGGGGGAACCTTGGGTGCTGCGCTCCTGGGACCGGCTGAAAATCTCCCCCCCCCCCGCCAGGTGTGTGCGTGATCCCCTGCGTCTCCACGGACCCAAACTGCCCCAGGGAAGAGCGGAAACTCCATCAATGGGAACCAAGGCTAACTGCCTTGGTTTCACTCTGGAACCTAGGGGCGCTGCGCTCCTGGGACCGGCTGAAAATCTCCCCCCCCCCCCCCCCCGCCAGGTGTGTGCGTGATCCCTGCGTCTCCGCGGACCCAAACTGCCCCAGGAAAGAGCGGAAACTCCATCAACGGTAACCAAGGCTAACTGCCTTGGTTTCACCGAGGAACCTTGGGCCCTGCGCTTCCATAATCATCCCAAAACTCAAAACCGCGGCGGACGCGAACCTTTTACTACCTATCTTGCATGAGGTACCACTGAACCTTGGTTCCTACATCCTTGCTACCCACCCAAACTCCACAAACAGACCAGACACCTACTAACTGTACTATCCTGTCATCCAAGACCCCACATTTGCAACCTACAATAGTCAAAATGGTAAGGCAACGCAAAGTTCCATCCAGCTCTGTGAGTGAAGTCACTAGTCCAGATGAGCCAAGCAATACCAATGAGTTTTATAACCTCTCTGATAAGGAATTTCGGGAAGAAATGTTAAGGAGTCATAAGGAATTCAAAGAAGCAATGGAATGCAAACTCAATAAAATACAAGAGGACATGATAGAAGAAGTGAGGAAAATGCAAATGGAAATGACATATATTAAAAATGAGGTAAATGAAATGAAAAACACAGTGGAAAGCCAGCATAGCAGAATAATAGCTACTGAAGAAAGAATTAGTGATCTCGAAGACGCGTTCCAAAGATTCTCTACACAACACCAGAAGATAGAAAAAAAGACTCACAATTACCGAACAGACAACAAGAGATAATCGGGATGAAGCCAGAAGAAACAACATACGGATCATTGGGGTCCCAGAAGGGCAAGAAGAAAACCCTGATGAAGAAGAAACTGTCAAAGCCATCATTGCTGAGAAGTTCCCGGAACTAAAAAACACTTGCCTCAAGATCCAGGAGGCCCGTAGGATACCTGCTAAAAGAAACCCCAACAAGAATACTCCAAGACACATCTTAATTAAAATGACAAAAACTATAGATAGAGATAGAATACTGAAAGCAGCAAGATCAAAGAAGGAAATCACATACAAAGGAACATCTCTAAGATTTACAGCAGACTTCTCTGATGAAACACTCCGAGCAAGAAAACAATGGTGGGATATTGTGAAAAGGCTGAATGAACTGCAGGCCTCACCAAGAATTCTTTACCCGGCCAGACTCACATTCAGATATGAAGGAAAGATACACAACTTCATGGATAAGCAACAACTCAGGAACTTCATGGACTCAAAACCAACCTTAAAAGAAGGACTGAAGGGTCTACTGTAATACGACCAAACCCATAAGCACAACAAGCTCAAACAGAAAGATGGCACAAAATCCGATGACAATAATCTCTCTCAATGTCAATGGTCTAAATGCACCAATTAAGAGACACAGAGTAACAAAATGGATTAAAAAATTGAATCCAACATTCTGCTGTCTACAAGAAACACATCTGAATAATCAGAACAAACACAGACTCAAAGTCAAAGGTTGGAAGACCATTCTCCATGCAAACAATTCCTCCAAAAAGGCTGGTGTGGCCATATTAGTATCAGATAATATAGACTTCCAGGCTGAAAAAGGTTAGAAGGGACAACGAAGGCCATTTCTTATTACTTAAGGGGTATGTACACCAGGAAGAAATTACGCTACTAAACATATATGCACCCAACGAGGGGCCAGCAAAATACATAAAACAACTGCTAAGAGACCTCAAAGAAGACATTAACAGTAGCACAATAATAGTTGGAGACTTCAACACTGCTCTATCAACGATGGATAGATCAACAAGACTGAAACTCACCAAGGAAATATTGGCCCTGAAGGAAGAAATGGAAGAAAGAGAGCTAGTAGATATATACAGGGCTTTTCATGCCAAAAAAGCTGAATACACATTTTTCTCTAGTGCACATGGAACATTCTCCAAGATAGACCACATGCTAAGCCACAAAGCATACCTCAATAAAATTAAAAAAGATAGAAATTGTGTCAGCTATCTTTTCAGACCATGATGCACTGAAAATGGAAGTTAACCGTACACAGAAACAGGGAGTCAAACCAAACACCTGGAAACTGAACAGCTCACTCCTGAACAACAAATGGGTCATAGAAGAAATCAAACAGGAAATCCAAAGATTTCTGGAAACAAATGAAAATGAAGACACCAACTATAAGAACTTGTGGGACACGGCAAAAGCCGTGTTAAGAGGGAAATTTATAGCTCTGCAAGCATTCATCAGGAAACAAGAAAGGGCCCACATAAATAACCTGACTACACAGCTGAAGACATTAGAGAAAGACCAACAAAAGGAGCCCAACCCAGGCAGAAAAAAGGAAATAATAAAACTTAGAGAGGAAATCAATGAGTTGGAAACCAAAAAAACAATCCAAAAGATTAATGAAACCAAGAGCTGGTTTTTTTGAAAAAATAAACAAGATTGACAAACCATTGGCAAGACTTGTAAGGACAGGGAAAGAGAGAACCCAAATAAACAGAATCAGAAATAAAAAGGGTGACATCACAACAGAAACCACAGAAATCAAAAAGATCATCAGAGATTACTTTGAGAGCCTGTATGCCGTGAAACATGAGAATCTAGAAGAAATGGATCAATTCCTGAAGTCCTATAACCTCCCACGGCTGAAACAAGAAGACCTCCAATACCTGAATAAGCCTATCACCATTGAGGAAATAGAAACAGTAATTAAAAGACTTCCCAAACACAAAAGCCCAGGTCCAGACGGATTCCCTAGTGAACTCTACCAAACCTTTAAGGAGGACCTACTGCCAGTCCTGTTCAAGCTCTTCCAGGAAATAGAAGAAACAGAAACACTCCCAAACAGCTTCTACGAGGCACATATCACCCTGATACTCAAAGCAGGGAGAGACAACACAAAGAAAGAAAACTACAGACCAATATCCCTGATGAACACGGATGCTAAAATCTTCAACAAAATACTAGCAAACAGAATCCAAAGACTCATCAAGAAGATTATACATCATGACCAAGTAGGATTCATCCCGGGTATGCAAGGATGGTTCAACATTCGCAAGTCAATCAACATAATACATCATATCAATAAGAGAAAAAATAAAAAAGCATATGATCCTATCAATAGACGCAGAGAAAGCATTTGACAAGATCCAGCACCCGTTCATGATTAAAACCCTCCAGAAAATGGGAATTGAAGGGACTTTCCTCAAGATAGTTACAGCCATCTACCAAAAGCCCACAGCGAGCATCATTCTCAATGGGGGAAAAGTTGAAAGCCTTCCCCTTGAGATCAGGGACAAGACAAGGTTGCCCACTCTCACCTCTTTTTATTCAATATAGTACTGGAAGTACTTGCCATAGCAATCAGAGAAGAAAAGGACATCAAGGGCATCCAGATAGGCAAGGAAGAAGTCAAGCTATCATTATTTGCAGATGACATGATATTATACCTAGAGAACCCTAAACTCTCTACCAAAAAACTCCTAGAAACAATAGATGCATATAGTAGAGTGGCAGGATACAAAATCAACACGCAAAAGTCGGTGGCTTTCCTATATACAAATAACGAAAGAGAAGAAAGGGATATTAAGGAAACAATTCCATTCACAATTGTGCCACAGAAAATCAAATACCTAGGAATCAACTTACCCAAGTGTGTAAAGGACCTGTACAAAGAAAACTACAAGACACTGCTCCAAGAGATAAAAAGAGGACACAAGGAAATGGAAACACATTCCCTGCTCATGGATGGGGAGAATCAACATTGTCAAAATGGTAATACTCCCTAGAGCTCTATACAGATTCAATGCAGTCCCTATGAGGATACCCATGACATTCTTCAAAGAAATTGACCAAACAATCCTGAAATTTGTATGGAACGATAAACCCCCAAGGATAGCTAAAAGCAATCCTCGGGAAAAAGAAGATGGGAGGCATTACCTTGCCCAACTTCAAACTGTACTACAAGGCAGTAGTAATTAAAACAGCATGGTATTGGAATAAAAACAGACCCGTGGACCTATGGAATAGAATTGAGTATCCTGACACCCAACCTCAAACACAGGATCATTTAATCTTTGATAAAGGTGCAACGAGTCTAAAATGGAGTAAGGAAAGCCTCTTCAATAAGTGGTGTTGGGAAAACTGGACAGCGACATGTAAAAAAATGAATTTGGACCTGTGTCTAACACCATGCACAAAAATCAGATCAAAGTGGATTAAAGATCTCAATATCAGACTTGAATCCATAAAGTACATTGAAGAAAATATAGGAAAAACCCTCCATGACATTGAAGCTAAAGGCATCTTCAAAGATGAAACATCTCTAACAAAGCAACTAGAAGAAAAGATAAATATATGGGACTACATGAAACTAAAAAGCTTCTGCACCTCAAAAGAAACAGTGACTAAGATACAAAAGCAGTCCACAGAATGGGAAAGAATATTCACCCAATACTCATCTGATAAGGGGTTAATATCCAGGATATATCAGGCACTGGTAGAACTTTACAAGAAGAAAACAAAGAACCCCATCAAAAAATGGGGGAGAAGAAATGAACAGAAACTTCAGCAAGGAAGAAATTCGAATGGCCAAAAAACATATGAAAAAATGCTCATCATCACTAATCATCAGAGAGATGCAAATCAAAACAACAATGAGATACCACTTTACACCACAGAGACTGGCACATATTCAAAAGAACAAGAACAACAAGTGCTGGCGTGGGTGTGGGGGAAAAGGGGACACTCATCCATTGTTGGTGGGAATGCCGGCTGGTACAGCCTTTCTGGAAAACAATATGGACATTCCTCCAAAGACTAGAAATTGAACTCCCATTTGACCCAGCCATACCACTCCTGGGAATCTACTCTGGGAAACCAAAAATACGCAGCGGAAACACCATCCCTACTTTTATGTTCATAGCAGCATTATTCACAATAGCCAGAATCTGGAAGCAACCCGAGTGCCCGAAAATAGATGACTGGATAAAAAAGCTTTGGTACATCTACACAATGGAATACTATGCAGCTGTTAGGAAAATTGAAGTTATAAAATTTGCCTACAAATGGATGGACATGGAGAAGATTATGTTGAGCGAAATTAGCCAGAAGGAGAGAGACAGTTACAGAATGACTGCATTTATCTGCATAACATAAATATATAGGTACATATTATGATACCAATATCCAAGGTCAAGTGAAACATACATCAGGAGGTCCTGTCAAAGGTGGAAATTATCACAAACGTGTGGGAGTCAGAGGCTAGGTAAGACAGAAAATGGAACAGTGTGCTAACAATTGTGAGGGTACTAATGCCAACCTAGAACTGAGCATTAAATAGAGGCAAAAGGATACACATGACAACCCTTTAATGTATGTTTTGTAATCCATAGTCTGGAGAGGAAGGAAAAGAGAAAGATAGAGAAATGGAAAGAAATAAAGAACCTGCCATGGAGGAGGGCTGGGGGAGGGGGAGGGAACTGGGGACGTTGGTGGTGGGAGATGGGCACTGGTGGCGGGATGGGTGCGGCTACAGTGTATGACCAAAACCCAAATATGAACTTTTTAATTGTATATCTTTGTAATTGTAAAAATAAAAAAATTAAAAAAAAAGTTTATAGTTTAATCAAACTGAAGAGGTTTTAAATCCATATTCGTCACTATTATCGTGACGAACCTGTAACCTTCTCAGGAGTGATCTTTGAAGTTTGCTGACTACCAATATTGTCTTAGGCACTATGTGAAGAGAAAGTCATAGTATCATTATTATACAAGCTGTGAGAGTATATCCCTATTCTCAGTCTTCTTATAAATCCAGGCAAATAGAGTTTGAGATCAAGATGTATTTTTGCTGCTTTTTAATGATCTATTTCATGGTACATTTAATCCACAACTGCCTGGCCATCCTGAAGGCATTCTCTATTTTTCCTTTGTGCCAAATATTGAAGCATTTTATCACATTAAAAGGATACTATTCTGTAAATTGCTAGTGAATAAAGTTGATTTTAGTAATGAAGTCTCTGGAAGAAAGGATAATAATTCAGGTGACACAAAAATATAATTCTAATTTCCCACAGAAGTCCTTGATTCTATAATCCCTTAAAATATTTTGTATTGTTGATTTTGGGCCACACCATGCAATACTCAGTGCTCAGCTTCTAGCTCTGCGCTTAGGAATCACACTTGCTATGGCTAAGGGGACCATATGTGGTTCAGGGATTTAAACATGGGTCAGTTGTTTGCAAGATAAATTCCCTTCCTGCGGACTAGCTCTTAACCTACCCCACCACACCCTTTTAACTTCTTAGAGACATTCACAGTCTATGAACAAAGAGAAGCTTTGTTCCAGCTTTCTCAGAGATAACTATAGGACCAGGTGGCAGTAATAATTTCTGTACATGTCTACTGAAATTACTCATCTTAGTCTTCACTCCCTGCACAGAGGTTGTTTCTATCAGGATATTTTACTGTGAAGAAACATAAATTCCTTAGCAATAGCTATGTTTAAAGTTTATTCTCAAATGCAAACAGTATTTTATTAGGAGGAGATAGTTTCTCAAATCTATTGAAAAGCTTTTTAAGAAGTCCTAATAAAAAATAAGTCTGCATGAAATTATTATTCCCCAATTTAAGTGTGGGAAAACCGCTTCCTTGCTCATGCATTTTCTCTACATTCTCATTCTTCCTTTGTCGAGATAATTTGCTTTTCTTAACTTCTTAAGATCCTGTGAAAGCTCTTGATATTTCAAATGAACATTTCCGACGACTTCCTTCTGGCTGAATGGAACTGTAGGCTATATCCTTCTAAGCAAACTAAGTCAGAAGGAGTAAGACAAACACTGGGGATCTCACTCCTCTGTGGTGTAGAGAAACAAAGCAAGACACAGGCTCTGGATTACAAACCTGAGAATATAGAATATGAGTGGACTGGGTGGGGGAAGAAGACAAAGTGGACTGGAAGCTACATAGGGGCACTGGGGAGGGTCTTGAACACTTTGGTGGTGGCAAGGTGTGACAATTTTATACAATCAAAGCTATAAAGACAAACATTATATCAAATGACAAAACCTGTAGTAAAATTTTTAGGATTAGGATTAGGATGTGGCCAAAATTCAGTAATTCTGTTAGCAAAGAATTACCTATAGATTCCATAAGACAATTCATATCCCATGGAGAAATGCTGAGGTGCCCAGCACAAAATCCAGAAGCAGGGTCAGGGATCCCCTTCTGTCCCAGGGGATCGGTGGCGGTGGCCGGCGAAAGATGCAAGAATCTGGCGAAGTTTCAAAATGCTTTGCTTAACACAGGTTCAGGCATACAAATCAGCAATAGGAAAAACTCCAAACAGGGTTCCTGGCTGGACCCCAGCCACGTGTAGGCCAAGATGGAGGCCACCACGGTTAAGGCCTAGTAGAGAGGAGACAGAGACAGGGTGCCAGCAGAAAGGGGGAAGGAGAGAGCGCCTGAGAGAGTGACCCCAGAAAAAAGATAAAAGAGAGGAAACAGTCTAGTTTTATATCCCTAGAAACACTGAGCTTCCACTGGAACAGAAAGTTATCAGGGTCAATTGCCCTCAGGTAATTTCTCCTAGGACCTTACCTGGGCCTTTTGAAATGTTAGTGTCACCAACTCAAGATCAGCCTAGGAAATGCCTTTGCAGGGTAGAGAGAAAGGGTTTCTGAGATGAACTGTATCTCAGAATACAAAGGCATGCATCTGTATCAAAGACTACACACTATACTATAGCCAGTTAAATATTTCTCCAAGCCTTCACAAGAGTCTCATCTTTTACTTCATGGCAGTTCTGTATTTTTAGTTGCCTTTGAGTTATCAGGGAGCCATGCTTGCTTGCTTGGAGGCAAACAGCATTTCTCTATGGTCTAATTACTTAGAGATCCAACTTGGCCTGACAAATATATCGGTGAGATCTAGCTAGTCCCATAATGATTGTGGTAGCATGAGAGAATATTTATACCAGCCAGTATAGAATACATGATCAGATAAACTGCCACATTTAAACTGCCCTCCTATCTACAAAGTGACCTGCAGGATGCAATCCAGGCCAGATGCAGAGGCTCTGGGCAGGTGTACTGAAACAATATTCTACAAAATTTAACACTTTAGGCTTTTAACAAAATCTTCTTGATCTTATTTGTTTATGTAAAGACGCTGAATAAGTAATTTAGTTTTACTTTGTAGAATAAGTAATGATCCTATTATCTTTAAGATCAGGTCACATCTTAAGGAACTTGAAATATTTTTATGGCATTCAAGATGGTATATTTGGAAATGAATTGTGTTTTCAAGGTAATTGGTGCCTATGTGCAAGTTCCTACAAATGTGTGCTTTCTAAACATTTTTTCTGATAAATTTTAAGCATGCAGAAAGCCTGCAGAGATTGTACTAGAACTTTTTAGAGCTCATTTCTGAAGCTAGATTTTAGAACTCTGGTAAAGTTAGAATTCCAACTGTTTTTAGTCATATACTCATGAGCACAATATAAGTGTAGTAAGATATCTGTAATCTTAAGATAGCATAAAATTAACTGAATGTTTCACTGTCTAATTATGTTTCACCATATTCAAATGAAGTTTATGAAGTTTTTTTTATATATAATTTTTTCTCACTCTTTTTTTAACTGCAGCATGTTAAAAATAGTTGGAATGTATACCTATTGCTTAAAAGTTTTCATGAATTTAAATGGAAGTGTATTTAAATGCTCACTATAGTTTAGATTTTTATAAATGTCTCACTGAATGCAATTGTGTAAATCCAAGCATCTTGATGGTTGAAATTTTAATTTTACAGTTATTTTAAACATTACAGAATAACATAATTTTAAGCAGTTCTTCATTTTGATTTAAGGTGGAATAAAAAGTTGTAACACTTTTTAAAAATCCAAGTGGCATCAATAGTTATAAAGTAATGAAATTTACATAAAAAACAGCAGAAGGTTAAATTAAAAAATTTAACCCATGTGAAGCTAATAAAAATATTTAGATGGGATAAATTTCTTTTTAAAATGGTAATGATGTATCATTTTGAAGATACAATGAACTTTGCAAATAACAACTACAAAAAGGCCACTTTTGAGATATATGATAGACTCGTTTTTTCCTTTAGTTTCAGTCTTATCTTTCATGATAACACAGCTGAGGTGGATATACATATCTTTCTGAGTCATTCACTGCTGAATGCAATTTCTTTCCAATAGAACAGGATATTTAGAACTTTTCATAGCAACTAGATTCCACAAGTGCTTCCCTAATTTAACATGGTATTCAAAATGAGAGAATGTGATTCTCTTTCAAATAAGAGAACATTTAGATGAGTATTTTATAATTAAAGCAAACTTTGCTACTCAAATATAGAAATTATATGCTGAAATTCAACTTTTATCTCAGAAAAAATGAGTTTAGGTAAAAATGCACATTTCAGCCACTTTTTTGTTTTATTTAAATAGATAATGTGGTTTAACTTAACATTTTAACAAAATAGAATTCTTTAGTGAATATTGATTTCTTAGCTGCCATAGATTATTTAAGAAGCATAGATCAAGTTTATGTGTCTGTATAAGATTTTTCTCCCTAGTTCTGTTGTCAGATAATACAAGCCTTGTCAAATCTGAGACAAATACTATTCCCATGAATTGGTAGAAAACTGGAGCTGGTTTATACTTTTATGATGGAGTACATATGCAAATGTTTTCTTTGTTTGAAATAGAAAATTATGAAAAAAAAACACTGTATGACCAAAATCCAAATATGAACTTTTTTAATTGTATATGTTTGTAATTGTAAAAATAAAAAATTAAAAAATGATTAAAAAAAAGAAATAGAGAATTATGTCTTTTGCTAAAACTCAGGTCAGCTACAGGCAAAGCAAAAGCTTTACCCACTATATTATTTACTTTTCTGTTTGCTCACATGGCTATGAATGATTTGAAGACAAAGTCTTTTGTCATGGTATTTTGGCATTTCATACTACCTGTATTGTTAATGACACAAAATGTTTTGTACAATGAACATTTAGTTTTACATATTGTGAATCAATTAACAATACTGGTTATTTTTAACATTAAAATTAACATTTATCCATTTTTATCAAGGAAGTAGATACGTATTATTAGGTTTCACTGAGTTTACAAGTAAAAAAATAGCATATTTATAGGCTTTCATTCTTCCTAGTTATACAGTGGTGAGAATATATTACTATTTTTTATAGGAAAAAAAAACATTACTTCAAATAAACCATTGACTGGTGACGGGAATCTTCAAAGTTGAAAATTTAAGTGAAATTACATCCATACCAGACTTAATATAGCATTTGACAATATTTGCTATTTTTGTTCATATATTTCGATAACTTAATAGTTTTTATAGTATTTTTTGTGGTTTTGCTAGTATAAAACAATGCAGGGAAGAACACAGACAAAAAATTAGTCCCTTATATTTTAAATACCCATATCCTTTATTGAGAACCAATGAGCATAATACCCTAATGGGAATATTGTGGGTAAACCAAAGTGTGGTACGCTTTTCCCTTCTTCCTCTCAGCCTTCTGAACTGAAAACAAAACCCAACTCTAGCATTTTTTCCTGGCAAGATAGACCCAGGATAAGAACAAAAATGTAGTTTGAGGTGCTTTGCAAATATTTATTCAAAGGACAAACATATTTGTTCTTTAATTTCTTTCTCAAGGATGCTTTTCAATTAGTATCTTTTATTGTATTTATAAATTTTATTTTATATAAAAATGTCCTTTTCTCAATGGGTGGTAATGTTTTTTGCAACTGTAGGCTTTAGATATGCATGCCAGAACAAGACTGCTAATGAAGACTTAGAGATTCTAAGAGCCTCTCTCTTTCTTCCCAGTTGCTACCTTCCTCAAATGGCTTTCATTCACATCCTAAACTTTTAGTGTAAACACCAAAAAACCTTGTACAATGACTTGGATTGAGATGTGAAGAATACTATTGAGTAAGCATATCCATAACAATATGCAATAGTATATTTTCCATTGTTGGGTGAAGGATACATCAGAAAGCAACATTATTACTTCAAATACTTCCAAAATGTTGGATACTTCCTAGCCGTGGGTTTTGCATTGCTATAAGTATTTTGAATATGTCTATGATAGGGATATCTTGTATACGCACAAAAGATGGTTGGGCAGTACAGTTGTAATTACTTTATCACTAAATTGTTGACTCCTGGGTTTTTGTCATGTTTTCCAACTATAAGCCTCAGCACCATTTATATTGAATCTAATTCCTCACTAGGGTCCATAAGAGGGACCAGATGGTACTAGGAAAATAATTCACCCCTGGCTTTGAAATGGGACTACTTTTAGAGTAAGCCCTATTCTGATGGAAAATTCAGAGCAAAGGTCAGAAGAGCTTTGTTCTGACCTAAAATAAGCATCAATTGCCTTGCAGCAGAGTGCTTAAGACTTGCCTTGGAGCAGAGCAAGACTGTTTATGTTGGAGATAGGACCCTGAGGGGGATGAAAATGATCAATGTGGTTTTCTTCTTGTAAAGTTCTTGGGTTCTATCCCAGCATCCCATATGGTCCCCCCAGCACCGCCAGGAGTAATTCTTGAGTGCACAGCCAGGAGAAGCCCCTGAACATTGCCGGGTGTAACCCAAAAAAGCAAAAAAAAAGAAAGAAAGAAAGAAAGAAAGAAAGAAAGAAAGAAAGAAAGAAAGAAAGAAAGAAAGAAAGAAAGAAAGAAAGAAAGAAAGAAAGAAAGAAAGAAAGAAAGAAAGAAAGAAAGAAAGAAAGAAAGAAAGAAAGAAAGAAAGAAAGAAAGAAAGAAAAGAAAGAAAGAAAGAAAGAAAGAAAGAAAGAAAGAAAGAAAGAAAGAAAGAAAGAAAGAAAGAAAGAAGAAAGAAAGAAAGAAAGAAAGAAAGAAAGAAAGAAAGAAAGAAAGAAAGAAAGAAAGAAAGAAAGAAAGAAAGAAAGAAAGAAAGAAAGAAAGAAAGAAAGACAGTTCTACCAGTGCCTGATATATCCTGGATATTAACCACTTATCAGATGGGTATTTGGGTGAGTATTCTTTCCCATTCTGTGGACTCTCTTTGTATCTTGGTCACTGTTCAACCCCATCAAAAAAATGCAGAGAAGAAATGAACAGAAACTTCAGTAAGGAAGAAGTTCGAATGGCCAAAAGACATATGAAAAAAATGTTCATCATCATTAATCATCAGAGAGATGCAAATCAAAACAACAATGAGATATCATTTCACATCACAGAGCACAGAGACTGGAACATATCCAAAAGAGCAAGAACAACAAGTGCTGGCGTGGATGTGGGGGAAAAGGGGATGCTCATTTATTGTTGGTGGAGAAGTCAGCTAGTACAACCTTTTTGGAAAACAATATGGACATTCCTCCAAAGACTAGAAATTGAACTCCCATTTGACCCTGCCATAGCACTTCTGGGAATATACTCTGGGAAGCCAAAAACATTCAGTATAAACACCATCCCTATGTTTATATTCATAGCAGCATTATTCACAATAGCCAGAATCTGGTAACAACCAGAGTGCCCAAGAATCAATGACTGGATAAAGAAGCCTTGGTACATCTACACAATGAAATACTATGCAGCTGTTAGGAAAAATAAATTATGAAATTTGTCTATAAATGGATGGACGTGGAGAGGATCGTGATGAGTGAAATTAGCCAGAAGGAGAGAGACAAATATAGAATGACTGCATTTATTTTCATAACATATATATATATATATACATATATATATACATATATATGTATATATATATACATATTTTGATACCAATATCCAAGGTCAGGCAAAATGTGGATCAGGAGGTCTTGCCAAAGGTCGAAACCACCACAAATGTGAGGGACCAGAGGTTAGGTAAGATAGAGAAAGGAACAGTGAACCAATGATTGTCGAAAGTCTATTACAATCCACAACATGTAAGAGAGGGAAGAGAGAAAGAGAGAGACAGAGAGAGAGAGAGAGAGAGAGAGAGAGAAAAGAGATGGAGAACCTGCCATGGAGGCAGGCTAGGGGAGGCGGGAGGGTATCGGGGACATTGGTGGTGGGAGGTGGGCACTGGTGGAGGGATGGGTGCTGGAACACTGTATGGCTTTAAACCCAAACATGAACTTTTTTTTAATTGTCAAAAAAGTGAAAAAAATAAAAAAGAGTTAAAAAAAAAGAAAACGATCAATTTGGGAGTATAGCATAGTGTGGTCATATGATGTGATCCCCCAGAAAAGATCACCCTATATATTTAATCTTGGGTGTCGTTATATCTGCCGGTCTCTCTTACTGTGTTTATATAAGATCACTTGATCACTTGACATTCTGTTATTCGTCAATTTGCTTGAGCAAATTGTTTCCATTTGTCCCTAACACGTGTCAGTGTAGCCCAAAGTCATCTGATTGCTTCAGTAATACAAAGAGCCTCAAACCATTCATTCAGGGTCTTGATGAAGAAGTCTGACCATCTTGTAGGTGGGTGGCCACGTGATCTTTTGACATCCCATGGGATTCAGTCGGTAAGGGCTCTAGTCCAGCAGTCGTCTCCAAGTCACATTACATGTCTAGACCATATTTTATATGATAGTAGAAATATTATTGAAATTATTGTTTACCGGACTAGGATAGACAAAAGCAATGCTCTGCTTTAGCACATCAATAACCTTGGGAAGCAGGGATATGGTCCCCCTGGGGGGTCTTGCACTGAGAAGAGGAAGCCAGATTCTATCTCATTGTTGGAGAAATGAGCATATACCTTTGACTATGCCCTGCCCCCAGCATAAATTGCAGTTTGGGGCGATCATAGTGGATGTGTGAGGCGCTCTGTTGGTTAGTTTAGGGTCAGAGAGTGTGTGCGGCAGTAGGAATAGAGTGGTATTGGAAGTAGTAAAGGCTGAATTTTCTAAACTGTGCTTGTGGCTCTTTGTTCATCATCTATCAGAGAGGATGGTCACTGGCAATGAATTTGATGAGGGAACTAGATGGACCCTAATACTCTTGGAAACTCTGAACAGCCCAACACACTAAGTAAGAAGTGCATAATGTGAAAGTTCTTATCTCTAATGGAAACTGTAAGTATATGGAAGGTAGCAAATAGGAAAACTGAATCTTAACGAATTATTCCATTTTAGTAGGCATGCAAACTATGAAAATAACAGTGTATGGCCACTTTCAGTTGAAAATTCATTGACAGATGAAACTATGTTAATTGAAGATCAAATTGTACATAACCATCTGAAGGATTGTCACTTCAGTAGTTATAGATGAAAGATATGACCGTATTTTGTCTGTCAAGAAGACTTGCAAAAATTTTAACATAGTGATCATAATAGTGATATACCCTATTCCAACTCTAGACAGACAAGTAATCTGTTAGAAAAAGTTCTCTGATCTGATTCCTTCACCAGTAATTATTGTACTGGATGGAAAAACTCTTTTATTATTGAGTCAATCTGTTTTTATAGATGTTCATCAAAGCCAAAAAACTGAAATAAGAATTATCTAAAAGTGTGACCATGTTGAGCTACTTTAATAACTCAGAATGAGTTTCTTCACCAGTAAATTTGTCATATTAACAATGGCTCACAATTCAGATTCAACACCTATAGACTGTCATTTTAAAATCAAATTTATGTAATGCATATTTTCTATGTTTTGAATACTAAATGAAAAACACTAAATATGTTCCCACTAAGGAACATGATAATATATGTTCTCTTATTCATGAATATTTACACTAAGTATAAAATGTAAATCAAGCAATATACATAAAACTTGAGATTGCTTTTGCCTTTAAATGAGTGTTGGCAGCAAACAAAAATATTTTTTTTAAATAACTTTATGTGAATTTTGGATTTTAAATAGCAGATGGAGGACTATAGACCTGCAATATGTACTTAATAAAATAAATGTCCATTTATAAATCAGCACCACTGCTCAACATTCCCTAAACTCTCTGTTCTTCAGTTAATGAAGACTTGGGATTAGTATCTACAAACTTAATGATGAATGTATATTAAAGGAAGTGATATTCCATATATTTTCTCAAAGTATATTATATCATAAATTCTAACTTTTTGTTCATTTCTAGTTTTACGAAAAGTATCATTATAAATGTTCTATTTGAGGGTTGATACCTGAGAGAAGTTTTTAAAAATGAACATGAGAAATTTAAGCAAATAAAAGAAAGATATTATATGAAATATATTAATAAGATTTACCTTACTATTCTATTACCTTTTGTTCACAGCCTTCTGTCTCTTACTTGCCAGCCCTGGGTTTTGTATTGTAAGTGAAATGTTTCCATCTTTCCTGTATGCCCGTTGCATATTCTGATGTTAGAGCAAAGGCCTTTTAAATAGACACAAGAAGACAGGGAAGGCTATGTATTTGTGATATGGGAGTTAATTAACCGAAATATTTATTCCTGGGCATGCTTCATATCTACTAACTTTTATTGCCCTGAGATTGATTCTAGTTGCCCTTAGATCGATACTAGTTCCATACATCCCAAAAAGAAAGGATGGAACCAGGGCAAGCCATTAATTTTATCCTAACTCCAACCAAGTCCCAAATCAGTTGCTTATCTTTGAGTCAGGACTGTTTGTTCCATGACTTGCTCTTAGCTTACTATACTGTTTAAGAGGCTTTGTCTGTCCCATGTCAGGTCAGAGAACCTTATCATGGCTTTCCCTGGGTTAACCAAGTCCCATAACAGGACACTTCTTTTGGGGTGGAAGGAACTAGAATCAACCTAAGGGAAACTGAGGTTTATGTTAGGAAATATGAGGGATGCCCAGGAGCAAATATTTCAGACTTAGTTAAAGCCTATATCACAAGTGCATGCACATTGCTCTAATATGAGAATGTGCAAAGGGCTTATGGGAAAAAGAAAAACAAACATTTTACTTAAAATATAAAACCCAGGGCTGTGACCAGAGGATAATCCAACACAATGGGACAAATATGCTCTTAGAAGTACAAATGGTTAAGGGGGTATTGAAAAAGAAAATAACTGTTCGTGCATCAAATTAGGAGAGAAAAAAAGCTTTGAGAAACTTTCATGGAGAAGACACTCATGCATTTTTAAGGCAGAAAGGGAGAGGGGAGAATTAAAGTTGAGACAGATGAAAGACCAATGGTACCAAACGAATGTATTCATGTTAGTAAGGTGAACAGTTTGAGATGACCAGATTTCTTATCCTGAAGTATAATGTGGAGCAAAAAGGAATTAATCTTTATAAGGTTGCTTGTGAATTGGGTTTGGAAAATCTATTTTAACTATTCTAGTGAAGACTTTGGTCTCTTCTTTCCTTTGTGTGTATTTGCAACCTACATGGTGCCAACATCCTTCCACTTTCGGAGATCCTGTAACAGTGAAGAGTAGATTGGAGTTGGCAGAAAGAGAAAGCAGGACAGCATATCCTGAGTGCATAGAAAGTATGCATAATTTTCCACCAAAGTTGATTTATTATGAAATAAAGCTTAGTCAAAACAAGTTTATGAAACATGTTTATATTAGTGAAAATATGTCTATTTTCTAAATAATTCCCCTTGATTGAATATTTTTATGTTAAAATTTGGGCTGTTGATTTTCTATGTGAATCATTTAAATAAATAAGATAAATTATGCTATTAAATATTAGTTTAAATTAAATGTTTTCTGATATGTTTTGAGAATAAGATACATTCATAGAATTCTCTCAATATTTATCACCTAATTTAATTCCCTATGCTAATAAATATAATTTTCACACACCCAAGTAAAGTTATATTAACTCCTTTGCATTTTAATTGTAGAGGCAGTTATTTTAGTGTGTGGATTTCATTTTATTATTATTTATTATTTTATTATTATTATTTATTTAATTTTTAAGTAAAATTAAAGTAAATATCACGTTTTTAAGTACCCACTTGACTTAGTTTCAATTTCAATTCACTGCATTAGAGAAGTTTTCTAACTTTATAGTTTTGCTTTCTAATTATAGACACATCACCAGTCAATTATCTTTAAATTTGGAAATAATTCTCATTAATATCTACCTTTTCAGTCTATTTTTAACTTAAAATTCTATTTTAGGCACTGCGTTCTACAATACAGTTCATAGCAGAGTTTTATTCCAGCATCACACTCTAATTAGAGTGACCATTTCCCTCTACTTTGTGCCAGAGTACCTCAGCCATCCTCTACCCCCAAATGCCCTCCCCCACAGTATAATTTTATGAAAGACTAGTTTTCAGTTTCTTTTTTTTTCTTTTTGGGTCACACTCGGCAATGCTCAGGGGTTTCTCCTGGCTCTGCACTCAGGAATTACTCCTGGCGGTGCTTGGGGGACCATATGGGATGCCGGGGATCAAACCCTGTCCAGCATGGGCGGCAGCGGTGCAAGGCAAACACCCTATTTGCCATCTCCCAACTATATTTAATTAGAGTCCACATGTGAGATTAATCATTCTGTATCGAACTTTTTCCTCCTTCTGACTAACTTCACTGAGTATGATATTCTCCAGATTATTTCATGTAGCAATAAATTTCACGATTTTAGTATTTTTTATGTCCAAGTAATATTCCACTGTGTACATGTACTGTAGTTTCCTATCCAGTCATCTGTTTTTTGGACATTTGGGTGGTTTCCAGGTTTTAGATATTGTGAATAGTGCTACAAGAAACATGAGAGTACCAATATCATTTTATAGTTTAATTTGGTAAGATATTAATAACTTATTTAGATATTAAAGACAAACTAAAATTAATTTTGAAAATGTGGAAAGTTCATGCTATACTTTAGGAAAGAAGACAATAAAATTATTATCCCTCAAACTCTAATGAAATAGAGTAATAAAAATGTCAAATGATCTAGAAATAGTCCAAAATTTATAGCTTCTGAGCCATTCTTTATCAGTCTTGGAAGTGGCATTAAATCAATCAAATGCTGCTGATTGTAAATATTCCATACAACAATAAGTCAATAATTTTCTTATACATTTCCTAGGTTCACTGAATTATTATTGATAAAAAAACTGTATTTTGCACTTAAAGTAAAACTTGATGTTAATTCAGACATACAAACTGTGAAGGAATTCTCACTTTGAATTAAATAGCATAGCTCCCATAGCTACCAACTCACTTATATGAGATATGATAACCTATGTTTTTCAAGTGTGGTTATCACACCCAGGATCTTACACTAATTTATGAAGAATGTGCTTTCCCATTGAGCCAAAATCCATTCCAGATTCTTACTTTTTATGATATGATAATATTTGAGTCATAGCCTCTTAACAATTTTTTAATTATATACTATTATAGTCACATGCTATCTTTCTATATTCATACCTCATTCATGTTATAACAGCAAATCTCTACTAATCTATAAGCTTCTTCTTAATTCCCCTAATCGTTCAGGAAAGCACTCTTCTGTTCTGAATTTTGTTTATCCACTGTAAAAACAACCATTAAATGTAGATCTATAGATCTTTCACCTCCTAATTTAAATATTATTCCTATGTTTTTTTTTTTGGTTTGTTTTAGATGCCATTGTGAAAGATAATTATTCTCAAACACTGTTCACAAAAATAATGAAGTTGCATATCTTTAAAAATTTTTTTTATTAGAGTATAGAAATTAAACCAATATCTTAAGGTTGTTTCTTATATCCTGCTGATGATATTAGCTCCTGTGATTTTTTTTTGGGGTGAGTTCTTAGGTCCTTCTACAGTTAGGATCATGTAATCTACAACAATAACAATATATTTTATCCTGTCAATATGCAAGTCATTTATCACTTTTTCTCATTCAATTGTTCTACTAGACCTTACAATCATATGTTTAATAAATGAGACTAAACCTCCATCTCTACTTTGAAGTTCCATTTCTGAGTTTTATTCAATTAATTTTAGTTTTCCTGTCTGTCACTCCATCTCTATTTCTGCCAATTTCTGTGTCTCTGCTTTTCCTTTATATTCTACTACTGAAAATAAAGCATACGCAATACCATATACACACATAACTATTGGATGTTTTCGAAAGCTTTAGAATTTAGCAGCATATGTGATATTTTGGAAAATGTGTGAGAGAAGTTGAGTACAGGGTTAGGAAAAGAAGACGATGTTGATACCAGTCTCTTTCTTTTTCACTCCTAACCTTCCCTCCTAACGGTTTCTTCCTCTCCTCTGTTGACTTTTTCACTCCTCAGGCTTAAAGTGAAAAATAAATTGAAAATTTCACCTGTGGCATAGGAAGATGTTATTCAAAGAGAAAAGTATAAAATATTTAGTGCTTTGACATAGTCTGTGACCTGGTTCTCTTTATTGCTATAGTTCATAGGATGTTAAAAGGATTTTATTAATGTGTGCAGTACAAATCACAAAATTTCTGGAAAGATATTTTTTCCTTATAGTGACTTACATGTAAGGTTCATACATTATTTCAATGCAACGTTTTTAAATGAAAACTTTTCATATTTATTTTTTAATACATGCTACTGATAATTTTTTGTAACAGCAATGTGATCATCTAGGTCTCATGGGTGAATTCACGGACAATTTTGTCCCAGTACCCTTGACTACTATTTTCGAGCTTCAGATTAATTTTCTAATGAGAGGATTATTAGATTCCCAAAGTGATTATGTAAAGGATCATACAGTTATACTTTTATAATTGTGATTTATTCATGAATATTTTTAATTATCAATTGAAAACATACATACATAGGTTTATGATATATTCTCATCAAATAACTGCATAGAAATTATAATCACCATGTACATTTATATATAAATAATTTATATATGTATGTAGAGAAATTTAATAACAGTTTAATTGACATCTGTTTTGTAAGAAAAATAATTATGTTGAATTACTTAGCAAATATCACAACCCATAAAAGTTGTACCAATAAAATATTTTATTATTATAAGGCAGGTTCTATCCCTGGACCGCCATCCCAGCAGAGCCTCGCAAGAAGCCAGAGGAACCCCCACACCATGAGGGCCACCATTTTCAGCATCTGGACTCCACAGCTCATCAAGAGATCCACCCAGCAGAAGAGCTGATCTTTTCCCTTTTGAGTGGCTGCTTTAGCCACGCAGTTCATCAATACATGCATGAGAGAAGAGGGTATTACATGACTATCCCACCCGCATGGCAGAGCCTGGCAAGCTACTTGTGTAATATTTGATTTGCCAAAAACCAGTAACTATTATAGACCTCATTCCCATGACCTGAAGGAATGGTTTGAGGCTTTTCATGTTCCTGGAGCGAGCAGTTGCCCTTGGGCTACACTAGCAGGTGACAGGATGTATGGAGATATTACTGGTGCCCGCTCCAGCAAATCAATGAACAATGGGAAGACAAGTAATACAAGTGATTATGAATAACAACAATCTTTTATTAATTTTAGAAGAGAGGTCACTGTGATGTATGAATAGCAATAAACATATTCTTAAAATATTACAAGTAATTTTAAAATATGTGATCATTAATTATATAAGATATAGTGAATGTTTATTGAATAGTCAATGACTAGAACAATAATTGCATTTTAGCCACTAATTCACAGTAACATTTTATGTGATATTTAATGCTTTGCAAAAAACTGTGCTATTAATACCTTGGGACAATAACCAGTTGAATTCAATTCTATTTACAGTAATCCAATAGTTAAAATAAATGCTGACAAAGGTGAGAAAACAAAAGCTTTATCATAATGGTACAAAGTGCTAATAAAGCATTTTCTCTGAGAGCAAAATGTATCACCTATGTACATCAGAACATTATATGTTCCAGTACCACACAGAGATCAACTACTAAACATCCACTACTGCTTACTATCATCAAATAGAACGTTTGTAAGTAGTGCTGTGGCATTTGAACTAAAGCAGAGAATTCCAATCTAAATTGAATCATTTTTATTATCAAAAATACTTACAAGCAAATAAATTTAAAACTGTATCACTGTATCACTGTATTCCCGTTCATCATCGATTTGCTTGAGTGGGCACCAGATAACCTGTCTCATGCAAGTAGAGCCCAAGGGCACCTGCTTGCTCCAGGAACATAAAGAGCCTCAAACCATTCCATCAGGTCACAGGAATGAGGTTTATAATTGTTATTGGTATTTGGCATATCAAATACGACATGGGTAGCTTGCCAGGCTCTGTCGTATGGGTAGCATATTCTTGTAGTCATCTCTAAATCCAGCATTTATTGATGAACCGTGCGGCCGCTGGGTGGAGTTCTGACGAGGGAGAGAGAGAGAGATAAAGGGAAAGGAATAAAGAACCTGCCATGTAGGCAGACTAGGGGTTGGGGAGGGAATCAGGGATATTGGTGGTTGGAAATGGGCACTGGTGACGGGATGGGTGCTGGAACACTTTATGACCGAAACTCAAACATGAACATCTTTGTAATTTTATATCTCACAGTGGTATAATGAAATACTTAAAAATCATTTTTGAACATAAAACTATTTTTAAAATACACTTCTGAGTATCTATTTGATGACACTTTAAAAAAGATTTTGTAGATGGGATATTTTTTGAGGATTGTTGTGAATCATGAGGTTTTATATTCTAAGTTTGACTTTATTGTCACATTTACCTATATAAAACTAATTATTTTTTGCTTTAATAAATAACTATGTATCTTTAAAAAAAGAATTGTGGATTAAGTGATAGATAAGTGATAGATAAGGCTATATTATTTATATTTCTTTATGGCATGAACACAACTTGTTAGAATGTGAGAGAAGTGCTTTACTAATTTCAGCTAGACAAGGAGAGAGTATCTATCTATAAGTTAGGAGACAAGGAGACAGTATCTCTAAGTTATTCTAAGTCTCTGGAGTCAAGTTTTCAGTGACCATACAATGATCCAAAGAAATCATGGGCCTTTACAATTTTAGCTACTCCTAACATTGAAGAGCAACTTTTCTGAGCATGCCTGATCCAATATACCACACATTATGAGGCTACATGTCAAGAATTGTGGAATCTAGTTTATAGTTTAGATAAGTAAAAGAAAGTGCAAAATATTTCTATCCTATTAACATATTTTCTTTCCATTTTTATATTTATGTTTTATATTTGCAATTACATTCTAGACTATAGATATAAATATTGGGATAAATATAGCATACACATGAGTAATGTACTTATATATAATTAGATATGAAATTCTAAAATTAATTGTAAATAGCAGAAATAAAATAAGAATTATGTATCCACAATAAGATGTTGCTTATGAATTTGATATTGATATGTTTATATTTCATCTTCAACTTCCAAGTCACCCTGCATTTGTCTCATACGACTAAATGACTCAATAACTTAGCCCATGAATTTCTTTTCTTATTGTACCTTTCTCTCCCCTTCATTGTCTAACTTTATTACCTTCTATGATTCGGTTCAGGATCGCTTTGACGAAAATGTCCAGACCACCTCTTCTCTTGTAACACCCCATATATTCTCTGGTGAGAGATTCTTAAACACTAAATTGCTTACTCACATCTAATTGTTTTTAGTCACTGAATTATGGTCTCATTGAACATAACAATTTTGGGTGCTTGCTTACATTTCAGTATCTATCATGTTTATTAAATTATTAGCTAATGATCATTTGTTTTTTAAATGCTAAAGCATACCATATAGTTGTGTCAGTCCAGCACAATGTGTGCAACATAGTTCATACTCACCTCACCTGTAGGGAAGCCATACACAAATAACCAGGAAAACAATATGATTTTATTGTTTTACTTTTCTTGTATTGAGGTTATACTTGTTTACAAGATTATAAATATTTATACTTTAGGTGTACAATGTTACCATACCAAAGCTATCATTGAAAATGGCAGCATCTCTCCACTATATTTATTAGCCATTTTCAAGCCCACCCTAACAACATCTTGATATCCTCAAGAGTTTGCATTCATTTGATTTTGTCTATTTCCTTCCTTTTTTTCTTTCAAAACCTATAAGAATAAGATCATACAGTATATGTCATTCTCTTGACTTATTCTGCATAACATAAAACCTTCAGCTCATCCATCCAAGCTGTAAGGGGCCTCACAGCTTATTAGCAAAAGGGAAATTTTTAATCTTTTCTTTTTCTTTCCTTCTTTTGCATGGAGATGGGCCCTGCCAAGCTACCCTCAAGCTCAGGACTTCTTATTGGTTCTATGCTCAGAGAGCACACCTGTGGTGTTGGGGGCACACAAGCAGTTAAGGCGCCAAGAGAAATACCTTAATCCCTGTTTAGAGTTTCCTCATCTGTCTTTAAAACTAGTAGCCTTCCATTGTGAATCTATACTACATCTTCCTGATTCACCCATCAGTGCGTAGGCACTTAGATAACTTTGCACACTACACATCTGACAAAGTACTAGTCAAGAAGCATGAAGGGCTCAACAGACAACAGCAACAGAACAAAAGCATCAAAACAGATCCCCAACAAGCACATGAACAAAAATGCTTGGTATCATTGATTATCAGGGGAAAATACATCAAAACTGCAATGAGATATCACCTCATTCCAGTGAGAGTGGCCTTAATTGAAAAGGTTAGGAACTATAAGTGCTCTCTGGGATGTGGAAAAAGGAACCCCCTTTATTGTTTCATGGATGTAAATTGCTTAAGCCTTTGTAGAAAACAGTTAAGAGATTTCTTAAAAATTGAGAATAAAACTGCCGTATTATTCAGCTCTCCTTATTGTCTATTCCAATAATATGAACTTGATCACTTGATCACTTGAATCCCATTATTCATCGATTTGCTCGAGTAGGCACCAGTAACATTTCCATTGGACCCTATCACGTGCCAATGTAGCCCAATGGCATCTGGTTGATTCAGGAATATGAAGAGCCTCAAACCGTTCCTTCAGGGTCTTGACAAGGAAGTCTGACCATCTTGTAGGTGGGCGGCCAGGTGATCTTTTGACATCCCTTGGGATCCAGTCGGTGACGGCTCTAGTCCAATGGTCGTCTCCAAATCGCTTTACATGTCCAGCCCATCTGATTTTCGATGCCTTGGCAAATGAGACAGTGTCCCTGATTCTGGAGTAGTGATGGAGGTCAGAACTCCGGATTCTTTCTCTCACTTGAGTGAGGCGTGATATTCCAAGCATAGCTCTTTTGATTTCTCTTTGGGAGACCTGAATAGCATTCTCATCCTGCTTTCATAGGGCTCATATCTCTGAGGCATATGTTAATGCAGGTAGAACGGTGGAGTCAAAGAGATGTGCCCGGAGCCGGAGGTTCTTTGTCCTTTTAGCTATTTCTTCGATGCTCTTGAAGGCATTCCTTCTGCGCCTCTCAGGTTTTAGGTCGTTCATCATGTTGAAATCTCGACCTAGGTACACATAACTGCTATATTCAAAGATGTTTGTTCCATTGAGAGTGAACGGGGCCTCTGGAACTAGTTCATTTTTCATAAACATAGTTTTCTTTAGATTCAGCTGTAGACCTATCTTTCCACATTCTCAGTCGAAGTCAGCCAGCATTTGTGCCTTTTGGCTAATGATTGGTGTTATTAGAATGATGTCATCAGCAAAGTGGAGGTGGTGTAGTTGCCGACCGTCTATCATCACTCCCGTTCCTTCCCATTCTAATTGTTGCATGATGTTCTCAAGGGTGGCGCTGAAGAGTATTGGTGAAATGGTGTCACCCTGTCGAACCCCTCTTTTTGACATCAATGATCACTTCCTTGTAGAATGGTGAGATCCTGTATTATGTATCCATAATAAGTTCATATTAATAATATGAACACTAATTAAAAATACACGTACACCTTTATTCATTGCAGCACTGTTCGCACAAGCCAAGATTTGCAAATATTAACTTTGTAAACATTTCTAAATGCTGTGTTTGGTCAGTTAAACAAACTGGTGAAAATCTCATGCAAGGACGATCAACAACAGAAGCTTGAGACTGAAAGATTTGAGAGGACTCACAGCTTGTTTGAGACTTTTGTGTGTTTTTTTTTTTTTGGTAGTCTCATCCAAGAGAGTTCATAGCTTACTCCTGATTCTGGGCTCAGGAATCATTGCTAGGGTTGGGAAACCAATTCAGTGTCAGACATGGAACATGGGTCAGCTAAGTAAAGACGAGTGTCTTATCCGTTGTATTACTTCTCCAATTCTGATGATTGTGAGATCAATGGTCAGTCACCAAAAGTTTTACTTAAATGGGCATCCAGGCCGGAATGATAGCACAGCAGCTAAAGCGTTTGCCTTGCAAGCGGCCCACCTGTGTTTGATCCTGGGCATCCCATATGGTCCCCTGAGCATGGCCAGGAGCAATTCCTGAGTGCAGAGCCAGGAATAACACCTAAGCATTACCGTTAGTGAACCCCCCCCACAAATAAAAAAAAGGCATTCAAATATTTTTGTTTTAAGAATTTTATCTCTTTTATGAATTAGGAATTGGAGGAAGATGAGTAAAAAGCATTGTAATCATGCAGTGGTTATATCTCTATCTCTATCTCTATCTCTATCTCTATCTCTATCTCTAATCTCTATGTATATATCTATATCTTTCTATCAGGGGGTACTCCTGGCACTGCACTTAAGCAGTACTCCAGATAGTACTCTTGGGATTAGATGTGTTGCCAGGGATTGAGTTCAGGTCAACTGTGTGCATGACACTCTGGCACTATTTAGTGAATGCTGAATGCTGAATGCTTTCTAAATATGTACTGATCTCTCTGAGGAAGCACTCGTCCTTCTACTTCATTTTAAAGATAAAAAAAGTGAGTGAAGTCACTTTTGTAGTTTTCACAAAACTGTTATTCTCTACTAAAAACTGATTTTTATTTATTTACTTTATTAAAAATCATTCAGGATTAATTTTTCAGTAACTAAGACCCATATTTATATTTTAAAAATGATAAATGAATTCTGCATTGAAATATCATCATTTGAACCAGAATTAGGAAATTAAAGTCATTTTCTATTTTTTTTTTCTTTTTTGGGTCACACCCGGCAATGCTCAGGGATTTCTCCTGGCTCTGCACTCAGGAATTACTCCTAGCGGTGCTCGGGGACCATATGGGATGCTGGGGATCGAGCCCGGGCTGGCACAGGCCAGCCGCGTGCAAGGCAAACGCCCTACCTGCTGGGCTATCGCTCCGGCCCCCTAATTTTCTATTTTAATATGCACAAAATTCATAAACCTTTTGTGTAAATCTTCGAACAAAATTTTATCCTAGGTAAAACAACATGCAAATGAAACTCTGTAGCACTCTTTTCTTATACGTACAAATCACAAATGAGAGTTTCTTTAATCTATTTGGACAACATGCACTGTACTTATTTACTCTGAATTCTTGGAAAAATAATAATAGGCATGCAACCCTGAGTAACAGCTAATTTTTCACTGTTTACCATTGCAAGCACTGCAGGACATCTGTTGTAAGAACAATGCACTCCACTACCAAGTCATGTCACACTGACCTTGAAAAGCAATTTTGCTAATGAGTGACAGAAGACCAGTGAACTAGAAAAGCCTTTCCTGATAAACTCATAAAACAAGTTTTATAAGAAGACAATTTCTCATGCCCCCTTTTACACAAGCTCTGAACGCCATAGCACTCATCCTACACAGATCCAGAGCAACAGGATTCTAAATAGTACCTGATGGGACTCTGAACTTGGATCGTGCTCAAAATGTTGCCAGCTGCTGGTTTGAGTGTCTCATATTGTCAGAACTGCATGAATTGAATAAATTGGACAAGAAGGTAGCTGTTCTAGTTCGTGCTGATACCCTTATTCTGTGGATCTCATCCCCAAATCATGTATTTCATATTATATTGACAGGTAGCTAGAGTTTCAGTTTCATAAATTGTCACCTTGATAAAATTAATCTTTTCAGTATTTTGCAGATGTCTAACTCTACAAATGGCAATATATGTTATACATGATTAAAGTTCAAAAAATTGTTCACTGTCTTAAATACTTGCTAATCACACCACGCCCATATTCTTACAAGCTAGCCATCATACTATCACTAGGACAAGGATTAATACTTATTATTTCATTTTAAATTTAGAGTCTGTGTAGGAAATGAGGTATCTTGTAAGTATATGGTATCTTGATATTTAGTGAATGGTTAAAAAGCACTAAAAAATATTTTCAGTACTTTTAGAGTTACTTTTGTAGTAATTAAAAACTAAAAATATTTTAAGAGACTAAATAGCAATTTGGTCCTTGTAAGCTTTTTGATCTCCTAGTAAATCTTAAAATATAGAGACATTAATTAGAGAAAAAAGGTAGTTATATATTCCAATTCTAGGGAATATCTTCTGTCTCATTGCAATGATGTTTCTTATTCCTTTTTTTTTTTTTGCTTTTTGGGTCACACCCGGGGTTGCTCCTGGCTCTCGGGGTTACTCTGTTGCTCGGGGACCATATGGGATGCCGGGATTGAACCCAGGCCGGCACAGGCCATCTGCATGCAAGGCAAAAGCCCTACCCGCTGGACTATCACTCCAGCCCCTCTTATTCTTTTAGAAGATCATTTATAAGATCATTGCAAGTTAGGTCAAGTATTTTACAATAGCAAATAAGAGTAATTGAAAAATCTAATTCAATTAGAGTTTGGATTCATTTTTTAAATTTAAATCACTTTCTCAATTTTTTTTGTGGTGTAGATAATTTTATTGTTCTCATTTTTCAAAGAGAAAGCACATTTGGGTAATTCTAAATCTTTAGGAATCCTCACATGCTTAAAATGCTTATTAAAATCATTCTTTGTTATATTTGGGGGTTTCAAAGCAGTGTTCAGCAGGGTCTGGGTCCATTGCTCAGTACTAGTTGGGCAGGTGTTTCTTGGTCTCAGCTATTCTTGCATGCAATGGCCACACGGGTTGCTGTTAAGGACCATGGATTACTGGGAATTGAATTCAGGGTCTCTGGATGCCAGGTATGTGTTGTGTTGTGACCCCTTTGAATTATC
The DNA here is from genome assembly GCA_021461705.1 of Cryptotis parvus. Lineage (NCBI taxonomy): Eukaryota > Metazoa > Chordata > Mammalia > Eulipotyphla > Soricidae > Cryptotis > Cryptotis parvus. The sequence continues at coordinate 166,550 of JAJIBD010021916.1, read as the reverse complement.
TACCCAGCTCGAAAATCTTTCTTAAGGACATAGACTGTTCGTAGTCAAGTTCCTGAAGACTCATCTGTCCCTCTTTGTCTTTCTAATAATAAATCCTTGAGTTAAAGTGAAACAAAACCTCGATAGTTCACAAATTCAATGCCAATACTGCATTGTGATGTCTATGTTCTCAGTTATGGTTTCCATGAACTACTTGGGACCCGGTATATTTTTTTCATGAATTTCAATATTTTAAATACAGTTTAATACTCAACTTTTTCCCCGGAAGGATACCTACCTTGAAATAAAAGCAAGAATTCTTGATTTTTTTTGTCTTTTTCTTTTTTTTACTCTTAAAATGTACCTCTTCAGGGGTTGGAGAGGTAGTACAGTGGGTAAGGCACTTGCCTGGAACACAGCAGACCCGGCTTCAATTCCCAGCATCCCATGTGGTTTTCTGAGTGGCAGAACTAGGAGTAACCTCTGAGCACCTACAGGTGTGGCCCCCAAACTACACACACACACATAAACATATACACACACATGAATATACTTTTTTCGAGGGTAGGAAAAATATCTGTTTTTATTATTTATTAATCAATCAATCAATTTTTTTCTCTTCTGCTACAGGCAATGTGGTAGCCTATAAATCAGAGAGCATTTAATGTAATGGAATCAAAATGTCAACTGCTTGGCAAAATCACAAAGTAAATTATTGATCTAAAAGGGTGACTTGATAAGAAGAACTCCTAGTTTAAATTCAGTAATATCTCAGCAGTACTGCTTTTCTATATTTATTGCACTGTATTTTTTAAAAAGTAGTTCATTTGCTATCAAAAATTGAAAATACAAGCAAATGAAAAACAAATACAAAAAAACTTTTTGAACACACTGGAGATGATCAGGAGTTACTCCTGGCTCTGTAATTTGGAATTACACCTGGCAGTGCTTGGGGGACCATATGGGCTGCTAGGCACCAAATACATGTGAGTCATGTGCAATGCAAGTTCCCTACGTACTGTATCTCTCCAGCCCTGATGCTACTTAATTTTCTAATATTTTTACTCCGCACATGCCATTTTGACAAATTTTAGATTGGCTGATCATGAGTCATCCAGGGGAGAGGATAAGTTTGGGCCTTGGTCCTCCACACAATAGAGCCTAGAAGAAGCCAGAGGACCCCCACACCATATTGGCAGCTGTTTTCAAAGTCTGGATTCCGCAGCTCATCAGACATCCACCCAAGAAAGAAGCCAATCTCAAGCCCATCTCGCAGAATGCCACCCTAGAATGAAGCCTATTTCACAGACACTGATGGAGCTCCAGCCACTCTCCCCATTGTGTGCCACTGCTTTGGAGCCTCGCTGTACATAAATGCAAAACTAAGAGCACCTGCATGGCATGCCTGTCAAGCTACCTGTGTCTTATTTGATATGCCCAAAACAGCAACAATAATAGTCCATGACCTGAATGAATGGTTTGAGGCTGTTTATGTTCCTGGAGTGAGCAGAGACCCTTGAGCTATACTAGCATGCTACAGGGACAAATGGACATGTTACTGCCACCCACTCAAGCAAATCGATGAACAATGGGAAGACAAGTGATACATTGTTATTTTAACTCAATAGGATTTTCTTAATTTTGAGTTATTTTTCACTGTTAAAATGTCTTATGCAATTGCTCTAATTTTGGGTAGGGGGAGGTTTGCAAAGGAATCCTCAAGATACCTGGGGGTTCTGCCGGGTGATTGTAGGCCAATCAGGCTCTCAAGTACATGATAATGCAATGTTCTGCGGCCTCCAAAACTGTAGCTAGTTTTGGGTGGGGAACCCTGTATTTTTGGGGACCTTGGTGTTGACTAATCACATATAGGGCATATGTCTCAACCCTTTAACTATTTATATGGACCCTGATATTGCCTTTTTCACAGGGATTGTGGGTTTTTGCTCAGAGCTTATTCTTGGCTGTAAGCTCAGGGATCACTCCTGCTGATGCTTAGGGCAACTTGAATGATGCCAGAGATCAAATAAATGTTAGACAAGTGTCTTGACCCCTATCTTATCTCTGATCCTAGAATAACCTTTTCAAAAGAAAACTTCATGAGTATATGTATATGCTAAAAAAGTTAACTCTTGGTATAGTCTGCATCTTTATTCTGTGTAACAAAAATGTGCATTAATCAAGATGTCAAAAGACATTATTTCCACAGAACAGTAAATGTTTTTAAACTGTCTAACTCCTGAAGTATGGTGGCTACTTGCTAAATAACCTGTGTTTTATATGATGGTATGATATTAATCACTATGAGAGGTAAAGCCTGCAAAATCATAAGCTGAAGATAAGCCTGTTTGGAGGAAATTCCTTTCAGACTTTATATGCAGCCTGGAGTAATATTTATTGCATGCTGTGACAATAGCACATTTATAATATAGGACAGGAAGAAGTGGAGCTCAGTGTTTAGGACAGAAATTCAAATGATGCTTAAATCATACTCAAGGAATAATTTTTAATTCAAGGTGAAATTGAAATTGGGACCTGCTAATTCCATCAACTTTCTTCTGTTTTCTATTAGAAGCAATTTATTTATTTTAAAAGTTCCAGGATTGCTGTTAGTTTTTATGTGATTAACAGAGATTAATTCTGAAATAACATGTTTCAGTGAATATCAGACAGAATTACTTAAAAAATCAGAATTTTTGGGTTTGGCTTGGGAGGAGGGGTTGACTTCACCTAGATATGCTCAGGGCTTACTCCTGGTTCTGTGTTTTTTTTTTTTCCTGGCAATGCCTGGAGAACCATATCCAATGCAAGGGAGCAAAGCAGTGTTGGTAGCAGGCAAGGCAAGGCAAATCCATTACTCCTGTGTTATCTCTTAATTCTCCAATCAGAAGTTATGGAGAACAAATCTTGGGCTATCTGAAAATAATAATTCAAAGTTATAAATTCAATATATTTTGAAACATATAGTTAATTCACAAGGAACAATAAACTATTTCCCTAGAACAAATTATTTCCAAGCCAAATGATTAAAACAACTAATTGAAGAACTTCTTACAGAAGTAAGAGCAAGCCCAAGGAAAACTAAGAACATTGCCTACTTTCAACAGAGGTTGTAGCAACAATTTGGTTCAACTAACATTTTGGTTTAACTAGTAACTTTGAGCCATCCACTTCAGACCCATCCACTTCAGGTCTGGATTTTGACCCATCCACTTCAGACCCACAGCTGTGCTGTGTTTGACCCATCCACTTCAGACCCACAGCTGTGCTGCTCAGCCAGCCCCATGTGGAAGCAACCCATGGAGCTGACCTCTCGGTAAGGGGCTCAGCCATCCCCTGGCTGAGTCCAACATTGCTCCAAGGGTTTGCTCTCACGAGCGGGAAGAGACCATGCTGTCTGGACTCGGAGTGGCATTGTGGGCCCTGCCCTTTCCTCCGCCTCCAAGCCAGTTGTCCTGGAAGAGAGAGACCCACCCACGCCAGCCCACAGGTTCCTTGGCGCGGCCTTTTGTGGCTGTGCAATATTTTTTATAGGATACTATATTTAGCATAAGGTTCTTCCCCTAGTTCTTTCACATTTATACATAGTAAACAGTTCTAGGCATGTTTTGACTGATACCAGTAAGCCTGGCAAGAAGCCAGAGTAAACCGCACTTCTTGCAGTTAGTCATTCTCAACATCCAGACTCCATAGTTCCTCAGTGCTCCATCCAAGAGAAAACCTCATCTTCTCCCTTTAAGTTTCATCAGTAAAGGCTCAGGTTGAGAGCCTTCTACTGAGACTAAACCACCTACACGGTAAGCCTGGCAAGCTACCCGTGTTTTATTTACTTTTTATGCCAAAGACTAGTAATTATTATGGACCTCAGTTCCATAACCTGAAGAATGGTTTCAGGCTCCTCCTGTCCCTGGAGCAAGTATATGCCCTTGGATTGCACTTGCTTGTGACAGGACTAATGGAGATGTTACTAGTGCCCACTTGAGCAAATTGATGAACAATGGGAAGACAGTGACAGTGACAGTAACTTTGAGTAGAAAATACAAGGTGGGGAATAGTGTTCTTTAGACTCATTACATACTGTAGCCACAAATCAAGAATGTGAGTGATCTAACTGGCACCATAGTCAAATGAGTGGGTAGAACCATTCTAAATAACACACAGCAAGAGTCGAATACCTAACACAGCCCCATTTTCCATCAGTTCCTAAAATTTCCATTGTGCTTCTTCAGCTGAAAAAAGAATGGAAAAAACAGATGTGGTGAAATAGAAGGCCTAGAGGTAGTGTAATTTTAACCCCACAAGCTGCAGAAATTCTTTGTTTTTTTTCTTCTAAAATTTTCTGGCAATGCTGTTCAAATTATTTTTGAAGTGATAAAGTTTTATGTTGTAAAATCTGGAATGATATTCTTCTAGAAAATTTATTTTAATCCATCATATTTTTAATTAAAAATTAGAAAAAAAATTTAGTGATGTGCTCCCAGCTGCCAATAGTAGCTTTAGGAATAGAATGTCCCAAGTCCAATCCCACCACCAGTGTCCCAAAAAACATTGTGCCCAAATTCCTGCTCATCCCTCAATCCACTTCTTTACAGACACATTTTTAACATGTGGTTATTAGCGGTTTGGGTCCCATGCATTGGCTAACCAATTGCTACCCAATAGAGTGCATTGGCTTCAGTGATTCAATACTGTATCTCACATGATGGGTGTGTCCACCGCTCCCCACCCCTTGCCTCCATGTTATCTCCAGAACTGCTTCCTTACTTCTCTCTTCATTTTTTTCCTCTCCTGCCCTTTCTATAATCTTTCTCAACCGTTGATACTTTCCATTATTTTGTCCTATACACAGCTAAGTGAGAACATATGGTATTTATCTTTTTCTTTATACATCTTAACATGAGATCTTTCATTTCAACCCAAGTTGTACCAAATTATGTGAATTCATCATTCTTTATTACTGTTCAGTATTCCATTGTTTATATATACCACACCTTTGTTATCCTCTGATGTAGCAATAGATATTTAGGTTGACTCCATATCCTGGCTATTGTATTAAGCATTGTAATGGACAAATATTCATCAACAATTTACATTCTTCTTAACTTGGGGCAACTTCATTTTTATCATTGTCTAAATTGTTAAAGACACTTTTCCTAGGTCTTGTCACTATTTTTCTTGCCACAATAAGACAATTTTCTTTTGAAGAGTGTCACAATTCAAAATGAGACATATAAGACCTAATTTGAAACTCCACTGTGTATTTTTCTCTAAATTTGACTTTTTCTGCTGCTTATAATTTAAGCTCTCCTGAGCGTTATTACAGTGCCTTTTAGTGTAAAAGAGACAGTACACAGGGGCAGGTACTCATATAGATGACACCAGATAGCAAAACGAGATGACCCCAACATTGCCTACTGCTCTGCAAACCAAAGGGAGTGATTCTCGAATAAACAGCAGGAGCAAGCTCAGAAAACCACCAGATATGGTCCCAGACCAAAAACAAAAGCAAAATTTGCCTTTAATTCTATTTCACTGAATATCAAGTTTGCTGGCCCATTTTCAACTCTAGAGTGCAAAAGATGTTACATTTTTAGCATCAAAACAAATTCTGCTCTGCTATTTCCCCCGCATCCCATGTCCTTTGGTCAGTCTACAATAAAAAGTTTATGAGTTGATAAAAAAAATTAGGACAGAAAGAAAATCCAGATCTTGATTTGTAGTTGACTAAGTTGGTTATCATGCTATTTGCTTGCACTTACTGGGACAGGGAAAATCGCACTACAGGAGGGGTGAGAGAGGGATAATATGAGGCTGAATAGTCAAAAGTTGGCACAGTGGAAATGTCAGAAGAAGAGTATAGGAGAGAGGGAAGAGGGTGATATACTGACAAGTCATAGCCTGAATTTCAAGATAGGCAAGGCAAAAAGTCATTCGTCATTATGTCTGTCCTGTTTTTGCTCATGGCCATATTGATAGATAAAATTCAATTTCTGTTCTGATTGATGTGAAGCTTAAAATAGAACAATATGCTTGACTACTTAGTTTCCATATATTTTTGGTATCATAGTTTTTCAGAAGTACTTCAAACATCCTGCAAACCTGCACTAAACCTGTATATCTTTTCATAATCAAAAGGAAACATTTATGTAGCTATTGAAGCACTGTCAATCAAAATAAGGATCTCCTACAAGGGTTTCATATTTTGGTCCTGGGGTGTTCCAGGTTTGCTCCTGACTCTGTGCTCAGAGATTACTCCTGGTGGGCTCAGGGGACCATATAGAGCTGTGTACAGGGCAGGCACCCTGCCCTCTGGACTATAACTCCTAGCCCCTCATTTAAATTCTTGGTCTTTCCTCTTGCAATTGCTTCAGCTCTTCATGTGCCAGGATGTGACTATGAGGTAGTCGTTTACCTAAGAGGTTGTCAGACCTCTTCAGCGTCCTCTTGCCAACTTTGCCCTGGTTGTGAGATACCGTGTATAGTTCCAGGGAGCAGAACTGGTGAAAGTCTTTCTCAAAGCTTGAAGTGGAGAGCTGCTCATCTCAGGAACCAGACAGGAAGGTGACGCCCCCTCCCCCCCTCAAGCAATGCACGTTCATGAGGAAGCTGGTGCTAAACCATTCGTAGAGGACCTGCTTCTGGGTCCAGGGTTGTTCCTAGTAGAGCAGCGCCCTCTCTGTGAACTGTTGAAAGTCAGCAGTTGCCACAAGTGTTTGTAAAAAGTTATTTGAAAGGAAAAGAAAACATAAAACAAACATTAACAGTTTTGCTTCTCAACCTTGTCAAAACCTTTGAGGACCGAAAACAGTTACTATTTAGCTCTTTCATAAGAAGTAAAGCAGTGTAATGACATTTTTTTCAAAAATAGAGGCTACTTGGTCCATTCAGTAATTAGTATGAACCCTGGTGTAAATTACAGTGCTTTTCGAATTTGCTTAAATTGCACTATCTAGCCCAATATATGATGCTAGAAATCTTATAAAGTACTATCAAACAAATGGATCAATTAATTTCCATGTTAATATATGCTGCTATTAATTGAGTATCCTGACACCCAACCTCAAACACATGATCATTTAATCTTTGATAAAGGTGCAACGAGTCCAAAATGGAGTAAGGAAAGCCTCTTCAACAAGTGGTGTTGGGAAAACTGGGCAGCAACATGTAAAAAAATGAATTTGGACCTGTGTCTAACACCATGCACAAAAAATCAGATCAAAATGGATTAAAGATCTCAATATCAGACTTGAATCCATAAAGTACATTGAAGAAAATATAGGAAAAACCCTCCACGACATTGAAGCTAAAGGCATCTTCAAAGGTGAAACATCACTAACAAAGCAACTAGAAGAAAAGATAAACACATGGGACTACATGAAACTAAAAAGCTTCTGCACCTCAAAAGAAACAGTGACTAAGATACAAAAGCAGTCCAAGAATGGGAAAGAATATTCACCCAATACCCATCTGATAAGGGGTTAATATCCAGGATATATCAGGCACTGGTAGAACTTTACAAGAAGAAAACAAACAACCCCATCAAAAAATGGGGAGAAGAAATGAACAGAAACTTCAGCAAGGAAGAAATTCGAATGGCCAAAAAACATATGAAAAAATGCTCATCATCACTAATCATCAGAGAGATGCAAATCAAAACAACAATGAGATACCACTTTACACCACAGAGACTGGCACATATTCAAAAGAGCAAGAACAACAAGTGCTGGCGTGGATGTGGGGAAAAGGGGACACTCATCCATTGTTGGTGGGAATGCCGGCTGGTACAGCCTTTCTGGAAAACAATATGGACTTTCCTCCAAAGACTAGAAATTGAACTCCCATTTGACCCAGCCATACCACTCCTGGGAATCTACTCTGGGAAACCAAAAATACGCAGCGGAAACACCATCCCTACTTTTATGTTCATAGCAGCATTATTCACAATAGCCAGAATCTGGAAGCAACCAGAGTGCCCGAAAATCGATGACTGGATAAAGAAGCTTTGGTACATCTACACAATGGAATACTATGCAGCTGTTAGGAAAAATGAAGTTATAAAATTTGCCTATAAATGGATGGACATGGAGAAGATTATGTTGAGCGAAATTAGCCAGAAGGAGAGAGACAGATACAGAATGACTGCATTTATTTGCATGGCATAAATATATTTGTACATATTATGATACCAATATCCAAGGTCAAGTGAAGCATATATCGGGAGGTCTTGTCGAAGGTGGAAATTATCACAAACGTGTGGGAGTCAGAGTTTAGGTAAGACAGAAAATGGAACAGGGTGCTAATAATAGTCGAGGGTACTAATGCCAACCTAGAACTGAGTATTAAATAGAGGCAAAAGGATTCACATGACAACCTTTTTAATGTATGTTCTGTAATCCATAGTCTGGAAGGGAAGGAAAAAGAGAAAGAGAGAGAAAGGCAAAGAAATAAAAGAACCTACCATGGAGCAGGGCTCGGGAAGGGGGAGGGAACCGGGGATGTTTTTGGTGGGAGATGGGCACTGGTGGAGGGACGGGTGCTGAAACACTGTATGACCAAAACCCAAACATGAACTTTTTAATTGTATATCTTTTTATTTGTATGGAGATGGGCACTGGTGGAAGAACGGGTGCTGAAACACTGTATGTCCAAAACCCTAACATGAACTTTTTAATTGTATATCTTTTTATTTGTATATCTCACGGTGGTATAATAAAATACTTAAAAAATATATGCTGCTATTAATTTATAATCTCTAAAACCTATTGTAGTTCTTTCAAATTATTTCTCAGATTCATACCTCCTTTGCTTAAAATTATACAACACTCAGAAGTAAAATAATTGCATCAAATATTCCTTTAATTTCTTTTTATTGGACTTTTCTAGAAGTTGTTTTATTACTTGCACTATGTATATATATGTACACAATAAAGTTAATGAAACAGTGTTAATCAACATATATATAAGGATATCTATACACTGCTCACTCAAGGCAATAAGCAAACATATTATAAAGGACCTTAAAAAGGTCATTATATTATAAAGTCCTTAAAATTATAAAAAAAGCAAGAAAAACATGTCATAGAAAAAAGTGAAATATATTTTATTTGGTATTACATATAAAATAGTTTATGAGGATTTAATTATGATATTACTATTATCTTGGTAATTTGTTGATGGAAGTTTTTGAGGAAAATACTATTTTTCTATTTCATTAACTTGTTAGGGCACACATTATGGTGTTTTTGTATGTTCTAGGAACTTTTTTATATATTAAAATATAGTAAAGGATTAGGATGATAACTCAAGTTACAGCTACATGCATGCCAAAAGATAGTACCGTGGGTAGGGTGCTTGCCTTGCACATGGTTGGCATGGAGTTCAATCCCCAACACTGAGTATATCTCCCTTAGCCCCAGTAGGAGTGGTCCCTGAGTGCAGATACAGAAGTAAGCCCTATGCAACAACGGAAATGTCCCCAAAGCAAACAAAAATGTTGCAGCTATATACTTAGAATTGGACCTGAGTTTGATCATCAGAACCGGTTTCTCCTGAGCACTACTGGATTTCAGAACACCCAAGTGACTGCATAGTAGAGTCTACAAAATTATAGATGGATGAATAAATTGAAAGATTTATATATTTATTTATATATAAATATTATATATAAATATATTATTTATATATAAGCGTTATATATAAAATACATATATTTATATATAAATCTATGTATTTATATATCTGATATATAAATATATATTTATATATACATTTGATAACAGAAACATTAGTATTTTTAGTAAGAGGCAGATATTTAACATTAAATACGATTAGACTACTTGACACAATAGTAAATAGGAAAAATGAGTTTGCAATAATGTATTCAGAAGAGGTGGAATATTATCTGGGCTTAACAGATGAAATAGACTTTCCTGAGACTTAAAATTGTAACTGACACAAAATTAGAAAAGTCAGTCAGACTTGCATAATCTAGAGCATTTAAATGTAAGGAAAATGTTGAACTTTTAATGTCTAGGAAGATAAACTTTAAGGTTTTTATATTTTTTTAGTGTAATAAAAATTTATGTGATATCTTGCTGCAAGTTCAACTTGTGAAAAATTCCTGGGAAAGCCACAAACTTATTATTTGGAGAAATGGAAAATTCTTGATACTTTACCAATAAGTAGAACGAAAATGTGTGTGTGTGTGTGTGTGTGTGTGAGTGTGCACATGCATGCATGCAAATGAAAGAGAAGGATGTTAACTGGGCAATAGATGGTAGGTGTTTCTACCCATGCTATGAAGTAAAGAATTCTGTAATAAGAATCTTTTAGAAGATTTTAACAAGAGTTGAGTAATCATATTTTTGTTGTGAAATATTATTAACTTAAGTTTAAACACTATATTACAAAAAAAAGCAAGAAGAAAGATACAGAAACTGAGGAAACTGCTGTCTTCCTCTGAGAAAAAGAATACAATAGTTTTTTCACTCTGCTCATGACAAATGTTTGGATGTTTGCTTGGTTTCAGCATTGGAGTCAGTGTATTAAAGTTTATTAAAAAGGTCACTTCCTGAAGAAATGGTTATTGGTGCAATGCCAATAAGTTTATGTTTGCTTTCTATTTATTAAGAAGTCTGAGTCCTTAAAAAAATGAAGGAAGAAAGATTAAGCCCAGTGAAAATACCTCCTAACAAAATTTATCTGGGAGAATTTTATGCGTTATCTCTGGACTTGTTCCCAGAAGTGATTTATTTATGTGATGCTAAAATATTTTGATTAAAATGTATTATAAATTCAATGTTTTCTTAAGTCACGATCACGATCACGATCTTCCCGTTGATCATCTATTTGCTAGAGCGGGCACCAGTAATATCTCCATATGTCCTGTCTCTTGCCAGTAGAGCCAGGGGCATCGGCTTGCTACAGGAACATAAAGAGCCTCAAACCATTATATTAGGTCATGGGAATGACCTAATATAATTGTTACTGGAATTTGGCATATCAATATGAAATATAAGCAATGAATATTAAACAGCTAAATATTAAATACACAGTAAATAAATGTTTATATCCATTTAATGAAATTAGTATGTTTCAAATAAACTGCAAAATCAACTGCTAATTGAGGGTTAATGGGTTTCAGGAAATGCTGATATAATATAGAGATAATATGATGTTTGGAACTTAAGTGAAATTAAAGTCAAATGTGTTAAATAATCAGGTTCATACTTTTATAATCATTAATCTTTGGGCTTTATTAATTGAGATCCTATTTGCAGACATACTCTTAAAAAAGCTAAGCTAAAACCCTCCTGCAGTTATTTTTATTTCATTTGAAAGCAAATAACTAGGATATTTCTCATTCTTTCTTTGAATGACCTTGACATGTTATTCTTGGGAATTAATGAAAATCAGTCAGTTGAACTTTTTCTCAATTCACATTTCACATTACTTCAGGTTTCCTGACAAACATAGAAGTTACATGATTTATTTGTAAGTGAAAATATGATCTCACATATGGCATATATAACTATATGTTGAAAATCTAAAAAAAAAACAGAAAAAAAATAATAGGTCACTCTGGTGTATGACAGTGAAAAATTGCTGCAGGGATTTCTGACCCAGGCAGGTCTTTGCACAACTTAAGAACCGAGGTTTTGATTTAAAAAGAAAAGCCTACTCAATGTCATCTAAAATTTCCAAAGTCCTTCCTCACATAAAGTCCTTCCTCTCCTATAACAAATGCCCTTTCTTGTTACAATAATGGGGTTGAAACTAAACTTTAGAGTGATAAAAACAGCAACTTTAATTTTCAGTTAGAAAAATGAGGTCCAGTGCTGTCAACAGTGAAAGTAGAACACAGGTGTTGTTGGTGAGTTACTATGGAAAGTAGACACAGAATAAAACTCATTATGCAAAAAAAATTACTGGGAAGTGCTTGTCTAATCAATGTACATGGAAAGATGAAGGAAACAGAATTTAGCACAGGAAGCAGAACTGCAATGCCGTGACGACAGAGGTGGTATAGCTTCTCTAGAATCCCATGGCAGGGAATGGATGAAAACTCAGAAATCTGATGCAATTTTAAAAGGGCTTTACTATCACAGGATCCAATATATAATCCAAGAGCAGGGAAAACCTCCGGAGTCTGGGTTCCCAACTTGGCCCCAGCCACGAGTAGGCCAAGATGGCTGCCACCACGTGCTGAGGCCCAACAAAGAATGGAGAAGACGGAGAAGCAAAACACCAAAGGAAGCAAAAATGGCAAAACTGGGGGGAAAGAGAGAGAGAGAGGTTCTTTCTTCTTGCAGCTTATCTTATAGCTAGGAATCCCCCCAAACTCCCCAGTTCAGCCCATTCTGGGCTGGGCTATCTAAAGATGAAAACAGGAAAATAGCTTTATAGAAATGTAGCAACTTCAGGAGACCATCTGGTTGTTTACAAGGACCTAGAGCTAATTCAAAGCCTCCTAGCAGAGCTGGGAGAAGCTATAAACTAAATGTAACTTCCCAAGGCAGGAAGGATCAAATGCTCTCAGGTAATTTCTCCCAGCACCTCACCTAATATCTTGAGCCAAGATCTGCCTGGAATTGCCTTTATAGGGAAGAGAAGGGGGTTTCTGAGATGGCATGTCTCTGTACCAAAGACTAATACTAATGCCAGTTAAATATTTCTCCAAGCCTTCACAAGAGTCTCGTCTACTTCATGGTAGTTTTGTATTTTAGTTGCCTTTGAGTTATCAGGGAGCCATGCTTGCTTGCTTGGAGGCAAACAGCATTTCTCTCTGGTCTAATTACTTAGAGATCCAACGTGGCCAGGCAAATATGCTGGTAAGATCTAGCTAGTCCCACGATGCTTGTGGTAGCATGAAAGATTAATTATACCAGCCAGTACAGAATACATGGTCAGATAAGACTGCCACATTCAGACTACCCCCTATCTATGAAGTGACCTGCAGGAGGCAATCCATGGCAGATGCAAAGGCCTAGGCTTTTAGGTGTCCTGCAACACTACTTTGTAATTTAGACACAGGCACCAACACACCCCTATATCAAACATGTGATTGAAATGGTTATACTTGAGAAAATGGAATAAGGGATATGATTCTGAATGAGTTATCTTTCTCTACCCATGTCGTATTTGATATGCCAAATACCAGTAACAATTATAAACCTCATTCCCATGACTTGATGGAATGGTTTGAGGCTCTCTATGTTCCTGGAGCGAGCAGATGCCCTTTGGCTACACTAGCATGTGACAGGACATATTGAGATGTTACTGGTGCCCGCTCGAGCATATCGATGATCTGTGGGAGAACAGTGATACAGTGATACAGTGATACTGAAAGGTGATTTTTGGCAGAAAATGGATATATTTACTTTAATTTCATTGGAGATGAAATTTGCATGCTTCAGCATAGTAAGACTATCGTCTGATTCTTCTTTCTGTGCCCTCTGTTGGAATGCCTTTTATATAAATTTCACCCAGACCCTGACATGTACTAACCACCCATTGAATGTCATTCTTGCTTTCGTCTTTCTGCACTTCCAACTACTACTCTAGGCTGAAGTCTATTAGAACACCATTTTAATTAGTATTGTGCTTAAACTGAGACTTTCAAGGTCTTAAGTATGTGATTCATTCATTAAAGTAAATATTAGACTAATAAGACTTTGGAAAGTCCAGTACAGGGAGCTGATCTAGGACTGGAGATGATTAGGGGCACCTCAAAAATATGCTATATCTATAGGACTTAAACTTTTCCCTGGAATTTAAAACTAAAAAGCAGCTCTGGAGTATTTCAAAGACGTCAAGCACAGTAGGAAGATTCTGAATTAGTAATATAATGCCCTGAAAGCAATGTCTGGTGCTAAGTGAGAGATTATGGAGAAGTGATGAAGACTAAGCACAGGCTTTGTAGCAGGAAGGGTCAGAATGTGAAGTTCTATACTAAAATCAGGAACACCTGATCCTCTGAAGAGGATTCCTGGGGACGGGAGATCAAAACTTGCTAGTAACTGGTGAACAAATAATAATTCATTAGTCATTTGAATATATTTACATATTTACATACATATCCATATATGTTAAATTGAATTTTCTTTTTTGGGTATATTGAATACTTTGGATAGGTTGAGAGAATCCATATACATAAACATAGAAAGAGTAGTGGGGAAATAAATATCTGCTAAAAATTCATGTTAGAGTAACATAAGTTTTTAATGAATATGTAGCATATTAAATCTTTACATCACCAGACTAAATGTAAAAGATTAATATCTGGCATTAGGTTACCAGCTGTTACAGGTATAAAACCAGATACACCTAGGCCCAGAATTTCCATGTGGGTTGAGAGCAAGACTTGCTATGGTTTTCTTTCCTTCTATTTTCCAAAAGAAAATTCTCTAATAGTGATATTGTGTAGTGTATCTCAGCTGAAAATATAGACTATGGCAAAATTCAAATATTATGTAACTTACAACAACTAAATATATCAATTCAATATAAAATATATTCAAGAGATAAATGCCACTTAAATTTTTTTGAGTAGTTGAAGCAGTGAAATGTCAATTCACCAAATTTTAGTCTCTTGAATAGCAAATAAACTGAAAATGGTAGTTCCAGGTTCAAAGCAGCATTTAATAATATAATAGTGGTCTCTTAAGCCATTCTCTTAACTTTCTTTTATCAGGATAATAAGACAGGTGCCATAGTATGGGTATTTTTTAGACTTCTTTTTAAATAAATGGAGAGAATATATGTGAGAAATAAGAATTTTCCTTTCCTTTTTCTTTTTTTTTTGTTTTGCTTAAGGTGAGAGATAATTCTCACACCTATGGCTAGAATTGTATCAATTTTTTTCAAGGATAGGTATTTCAAAAGAGAACCAGTTGTTTTACACTTATCACAATGGACTGCTGTTCTCAGGAAACAATTCAGGGACCTCTTTAACAAAAGAGGGTGGCGTGGGAAGAAATGTATTTGTCGTATAAGTGCATTCTGAAATGTAGCAAGTATTGATATAGATTCACTGGTGTCAATATCTACTATGTTTTTCTGAATAGAAAGTTTAAATATTTATCTTCATTTCTGAATAGTAAAACTTAGAGAGCTTGATTTAACATATATTCTAACATCAAAAAGTATTTACTTATAAGGATAAAATTATATAGGAGAGCAAAGGAAGAATAAAATTAATTGAAAGGGATTTTTCCCTCTTTTGCTTCACATTTCTATAATTTCCTTTCCATCTTAGTCTTCTGTACACACATCTGGAATTGGAACAGTAGTTATAATAATCATGGCATGTTCTCCTGAGGCTCTGCTTTAAAAAAAAAGCATTCTAGAGTAGCAAAAATTTTAGAAGATCATCAGGATATGATTGCGAAGAGGGAGAAGAAAAATAATGAGAGATTTCAGGGTGAGAAGACCTAGAAAAAGGAGCTGTGCTTCACAGTAGATTCAGCCCTGTCTGATCATAGAGAAAACTCTTTTGGGTTTGGAAGTATATTGATGTGAAAAACAAAGGGATCCCATGCAAGGGGTGTCGGGAGCTGGATGGGGTCCCCGACAGTATCAGGACAGAAGTTCTCTTCTACCTCCAAGGCCGCCAGGTGAATGGATAAAAACTCACGAGTCTGGCACAGTTCCAAAAAGGCTTTTTATTTTATTATTATTATTATTATTATTATTATTATTATTATTATTATTATTATTATTTTGCTTTTTGGGTCACACCCGGTGACGCTCAGGGGTTACTCCTGGCTCTGCACTCAGGAATTCCTCCTGGAGGTGCTCAGGGGACCATATGGGGTGCCGGGAATCGAACCCGGCCGGCACAGGCTGGCTGGCGTGCTAAGCAAACGCCCCGAAAAAGGCTTTTTAATGGTACAAAAGCTCTACCACCGCAGTCCAATATAATGAAAGAACTCTAGCTCTGGTCAGGACTTTGACCATATAAGAGAACCCAATTTTCCCACCAAATAGAGAATATCTCACCTGAGAGGAGTCCTACCCAAAAGAAAGGGAAAAGGTGAAGGGGCCTCAAGTCAGTCCTCTTATATGCACCAAAGTAATCCCATCTGTTGACAGGAGGGTCCTAAATAGAGTGTAGAAGGGTGGTGCCACACCCTACTACAGGTATAAACAAAGAATTATGCCAAGGACTAATCCCTTCTTGTGAGATTATCTCTTATATAAAACACTAGAAAGAGAGGGAGGGCTGATATAAAGTAATGCATCTTAATTTCACTGGCTTCATGTAATCTAGATGATACCCACAGGGTCCTTCTTATTTATTATCTGCACCAGGGTGATTCTGAATATCCTATTTTCTGCATACTGAAAGGGTCACGCCTGCCTGCATGAGGACAAACTAGTATG
Source organism: Cryptotis parvus (assembly GCA_021461705.1). NCBI lineage: Eukaryota > Metazoa > Chordata > Mammalia > Eulipotyphla > Soricidae > Cryptotis > Cryptotis parvus. The sequence continues at coordinate 150,188 of JAJIBD010021916.1, read as the reverse complement.
ATCCTTCCTATCATCTTAGACGATAGTCTCAATGTAGCCAGGGTGGCAGTCTTCTGGTAAATTCTAACTGTCCCACGATGGGTGCAGTGGGTATAAAGAGGAACTGTGCCCAATCTAGATACATAGAAGTCTTAGTTGATGTATAACAAGTCAGAAGTTATTCAGAGTCAAGGTGACTTCTGTAACTGCCACACCCTCTATCAGTGTTTACATAGAAGAGAGATCTCATTAGAATGAACCTTGTATTAAGAACATGTAAGTAGATTAAGCTATGAGTGGGTAAAACAGCAAATCTCCCAAACTAGCTAAGCCTGTCATCCAACAAGCGGAAACCTTAAGAAAGTTACCAGACAGGTTATCTTTTTAAACATTTACAAGGCTATCTGGTCTCCCTAATCAGAAACTCAATTTGGATGCTGGGATAATGTGGGTGAGAAGGCTCCAAAACTTCTCAAAGGCAAAAGTTAGTCTCAAGAAAGTTTATTAGCAATATTAAAATTATTTCCTGTTTCAACTATAAGAACATAAACTAGCATATTCTGTGAAATAAAAAAGCAAGGAGGTAATTAAATAAATCTATTTATCTTCACATAAATGTTAAGAATAAAATGAAAATTACATGTATAAATAATCTATTGCATACTCATGTGCTTAGACATTACCTTTTAGTATTATGTACATACATAATTTTATATTACACAAAACATGAATATAATATTTAACTCTTCTTATAGTACAACATTGCAAAATATTTTGTAACTTAGCACACTAAAAAATTGACGAACAATTAGAGGAAGAAGTCATTTGTCCAAAGTTTATAATCAAGTTACTTATAATTGCATAATTACTATGCAATTATGACAAAGTGGCTCAGGAGCATCAGAGTAAGTAAAATGACAGAGAGTAAGAAAGACAAATACTCTATTCTCTTTCCTCTATGTTGAATCCTCAGAGTCCCACCCTAGAGAGAAGCCTATTCAAGCCTAGGTATGCTGGTCTCAGAGGCTAAAGTCACCCGGCTTCCATGGAGATGGAGCAGCATCCCTTTACCCCACCTCTGTCCCATCTGGGAGCTCTGGTGGACCCACCCACGAATTGCTCCTGGGCTATTAGCCATGAACCACAGACATAGATACATAGGGCAGAGCTGCTACTGGCTCTCTCCATTGTGCACAGCCACAACGCCATGCAGTATATCAGTAAATGAAAAAACTAAGAGTGCCTGCATGGCAGAGCCTGGCAAGCTATCCCTGTCATATTTGATATGCCAAGAACAGTAACAATAATAGACCTCATTCCCATGACCTGAATGCATGGTTTGAGGCTCTTCATGTTCTGGAGCAGCCAGAGGCTCTTGGGCTATACTAGCACATGACAGGGACAAATGGAGATGTTACTGGTGCCCTCTCAAGAAAACTGATGAACAGCGAGAAGACAAGTGATACAAGAGATGTTGAATTAAAAATTAAAAAATGGAATTGGGGTATTGAAAAATGGGTGGAGAGGTAAAGAGCAAAAAAGATTGGAACTATGAAGTGAGTTGCACTTGTCACTAGAAAGCAATAAGATGCTAACCTTTAGAATAAATAATTGAGTAAAACTGTGAGAAAGGAGATGTGATCGGACATAGCTATTCGCAGAAAATTTAGAGAAAATCTGTCATTCTCCTGACCCATAAGGGATGAATTCGAAAGAGCATACTAATAATTCTGCAGCAGTAAGATGATGTGTCTGGGAGCTAACATGTAATTAACAGTTACTAGGATTCTGTTGAACTCCCAGATGTTGCAATTTGAGGAAAAGGTATTATACTACATTACATCAAGATAATTGATGATAAAGAAAAGCAAACAAAAAGTGATTCATTGCTCTTTGTAGAAGTAAAAAAAAAAACAAAACAAAATGATGTTAAAAACAAACAAAGCCAATGCCATGATAGGAGTACATCAAAAGGATACAAAAGCCCACCAGGAGAGTTCCCTATTTCAGTCCTAAAACTATTTGAACAGCAAAATTAGATAAGAAGCATTGACTCACAAGTCAAAGTATAAAATAAATAACCATGGTTTTAGACTCACACGATATACTGCTGATTTACATGGATTCTTGATAAGAAAAGGATATTCTAGAAAGCACAAGTAATTTTTATTTAAAGATTAGCTTTATTTAAAAATTTTAATAAATATTAGTTTTAGTTAATAAAATTTCTCTTCATTTATTACAACACATGTATGATGATGTAATATGCTGATAGTGTTTGGAAAATGAGAAATCTGTGTATTTATTCTCCTGAAAAATCTAAAACTATACTAAGATATTGTGTGTGTATTTTTTTAGGAAAATTATTCATGAAAGCTTATCTGTAGCAAGGTCAGAAAAAATAAGGGCATGAAAATATACTTCTACTATGATAACAGTCTTAAAATGACAACATATATTAGGAAAATATTAGAACAAAACAAAATTTTATAATGGCTGTGTTTAGGTAATAAGGCTATGGTGATTTTCCCCTGCATTTATTTGTTTGCCAATTTTCTTGAATGATATGTATTGATTTTAAAATAAAAAGAAAGGCAAAATGATGCTTCATGGATCAAAGAACTAAGAGGTGCAGATTTTCTAGATGTAAGGATGTATAGAGCAGAGACCTGACAGTGTTCCTTTGATAAAACATACTTAAAGGAACACACACCACTGACACTGTCATCAAAATAAATATCAAAGTAAAAATAAAATCAAAGTACAGTTTTATCTCCAGCTAATGCCTATATTTAATATCGATCTCATGGAATAATTTTGTTTTGTGATAGCAGATTTAGACTTATATAAGAATACTATTTGTATAGAGTACCCTTTATAATATGAATTATGCCTAGAAAGAATATGTATGTGAACTTACCTGTGTATTAACCTGAAAGATAGCCTATGCAAGATTTTGAAGCAAAAGCATTATTTCTGCATTATTTCTGTTATTCAACATTATGCATGCATGCAGTTAAGCACATAGAATATGGTTTAATTTAAAATAATGTTCTCACTCCTTATTTTCTGTTCCTTATTAATACACACATATATATTCCTTTGAAAAAAGGAATATATATTATGAACATATATATGTATATATATGTGTTCATAATAGTTTCAATAAAACTGAAGGATAGTAGCAAACATATTAAGTCTATTGATGCCACAATACGTGGCGAGTAGACTATATTTCTTAGAAATTGTATTTAAATTATAAGAATAAGCTTGCAAGTCATATGGCTGACCTCAATTCGATCCCCTTGCCCCTGGCTTCCCAAACACCACCAGGAATGATCTCTGAACATAAATACGGGAGTAAGCTCTGGGTACAGCTGAGTCTGCCTCAACCCTCTTCTATCTCACAAAACAGGAGAAACTTTTGGAATAATAATAGTATTTTATAAATCAATTGATCACTTGACATCCCGTTATTTGTCGATTTGCTCAAGTGGGCACCAGAAACGTTTTCATTTGTCCCTGTCACGGGCCAGTGTAGCCCAATGGCATCTGCTTGCTCCAGGAAAAAGAAGAACCTCAAACTGTTGGCTCAGAATCTTAATAAAAAAATCTGACCATCTTGTAGGTGGGTGGCCAAGTGATCTTTTGATGTCCTGTGGGATCCAGTCTATAATGGCTCCAAATTAGTCCAGCGGTAGTCTCCAAATCTCATTACATGTCCAGCCCATCTGATTTTCAACACCTTGACAAATGAGACAGACCTTGATTGTTGATTGTCGGCGGAGGTTGGAACTCCGATTCCTTCTCTTACTAGAGTGAGGGGTAATATTTCAAGCACAGTTCTTTTGGATTCCTCGTTGGGAGACTCAAATAGCATTCTCATCCTGCTTTCATAGGGCTCAGTTCTGTGAGGAGTATGTTACTGCAGGGAAAACAGTGGAGTTGAAGAGATGTGCCCAGAGCCGGAGATTCTTTGTTCTTTCAGCTATTTCTTTGATGCTCTTGAAGGCATTCCATACCCTTCTCTTCCTCCTGCGCAGCTCAGGTGCTAGATAGTTTATCATGTTGAGTTCTCGCCTAGGTACATGTAACTGCTGCTTTAGGAGATGTTTTTTCTGTTGAGAGTGAATGGAGCATCTGGAACTTGTTCATTTTCATGAACATTGTTTTGTTGAGATTCAGCTGTAGACCGATCTTTCCACATTCACAGTCAAAGTCAGTCAGCATTTGTACTGCTTGGCTAATGTTTGGTGTTATTAGAACGATGTCATCAGCAAAGCGCAGGTGTGCAGCCAACCCTCTATCTTCATTCCCATTCCTTCCCATTCTAATTGTCACTTGATGTTCTCAAGGGTGGTGCTGAAGAGTTTTGGTGAAATGGCATCACCCCTCTTTTTTGATATATTTTAATATGCTACCATGAGATATACAATTACAAAGAAGTTCTTGTTTGGGTTTCAGTCTTACAGTGTTCCAGAACCCATCCGTCCACCAGTGCCCATTTCCCACCACCATGTCCACAATTCCTTTTTATCTCTTCTCTCTCTCTCTCTCTCTCTTTCTATCTTCCTTCTCTTACACATTGTGGATTACAACACATATATTTAGAGGTTATCATGTGCATCTTTTTGCCTGTATTCAATGCTCAGTTCTAGGCTGGTATCACTTTCGACAGTTATTTGCACACTATACCCTTCACTGTCTTGCCTAACCTCTGACTCCCACATGTTTGTGGTAGATTCCACCTTTGACAAGACCTCCTTATCCATGTTTTACCTGACCTTAGATATTGGTTTCATTCTATATCTATCTATCTATCTATCTATCTATCTATCTATCTATCTATCTATCTATCTATCTATCTATCTATCTATCTATCTATCTATCTATCTATCTATCTATCTATCTATCTATCTATCTATCTATCTATCTATCTATCTATCTGTCTGTCTGTCTGTCTGTCTGTCTGTCTGTCTGTCTGTCTGTCTGTCTGTCTGTCTGTCTGTCTGTCTGTCTGTCTGTCTGTCTGTCTGTCTGTCTGTCTGTCTATCTGTCTATCTATCTACCTACCTACCTACCTACCTACCTACCTACCTACCTACCTACCTACCTACCTATCTATCTATCTATCTATCTATCTATCTATCTATCTATCTATCTATCTATCTATCTATCTATCTATCTATCTATCTATCTATCTATCTATCTATCTATCTATCTATCTATCTATCTATCTATCTATCTATCTATCTATCTATCATGTAAATAAATGCAGTCATTCTATATCTGTCCTTTTCCTTCTGGTTAATTTCACTCAACATGATCCTCTCCATGTTCATTAATTTATAGGCAAATAACATTACTTAATTTTTTCCTAACCGCTGCAGTTTCTTTATCCAGTCATCCGTCCTCGGGCACTCTGGTTGTTTCCAGATTCTGGCTATTGTGAATAGTGCTGCTATGTAAATATAAGTGCAGATGGTATTTCTGTTGTGTGATTTTTGCTTCCCAGGTTATATTCCCCGGAGTGGTATGGCTGGGTCGAATTGGAGCTCAATTTCTATTCTTTGAAGGAATGTCTATATTGTTTTCCAAAAAGGCTGCACCAGTTGACATTCCCACCAACAGTGGATGCGAGTCTCTTTCTCCCCTAATTCATGCCAGCATTTGTTGTCCTTGCTCTTTTGGATATGAGCCAGTCTCTGTGGCATGGGATAATATCTCATTGTTGTTTTTATTTGCATCTCTGATGTTGAGTGATGATGAGCATTTTTTCATATGCCTTTTGGCCATTCAAATTTCTTCCTTGTCAAAGTTTCTGTTCCTTTCTCTCCCGATTTTCTGATGGGGTTGGCAGTTTTCTTGTTGTAAAGTTCTACCAGTGACTGATATATCCTGGATATTAACCCCTTATCAGATGGGTATTGGGTGAATATTCTTTCCCATTCTGTGGACTGTCTTTCTATCTTGGTCACTGTTTCTTTCGAGGGTGCAGAAGCTCTTTAGTTTCATGTAGTCCCATATGTTTATCTTTTCTTTTAGTTGCTTTGTTAATGGTGTTTCACCTTTGAAGATGTCTTTAGCTTCAATGCCATGGAGGGGTTTTCCTATATTTTCTTCGACATTCTTTATGGATTCAGGTCTGATATTGAGATATTTAATCCATTTTGATCTGATTTTTGTGCATGGTGTTAGACAGAGGTTCAAATTCATTTTTTTACATGTAGCTGTCCAGTTTTCCCAGCACTACTTGTTGAAGAGGTTTTCCTTGCTCCATTTCGTACTTTTTGCTCCTTTATCAAAGATTAAATGATGATGTGTTTGAGCATGGGTGACAGGATACTCAATTCTATTCTATAGGTCCACAGGTCTGTTTTTTATACAAAATACCATGCTGTTTTAATTACTGCTGCTTTGTAGTAGAGTTTGGAGATGGGAAAGATGACGCCTCCCATTTTCTTTTTCTCAAGGTTTGCTTTAGCTATCAGTGGCCATTTATTATCCCATACAAATTTCAGGAGTATTTGGTCAATTTCTTTGAAGATGTCATGGGTATCCTTATAGGAAACACATTGAATTTGTTGATGCTTATAGTAGAGTGGCAGGGTACAAAATCAATTCCCAAAAGTCAGTGGCTTTACTATATACAAATAACAAAAGAGAAGAAAGGCATATTAAGAAAATGATTTCATTCACAACTATGCCACAGAAAATCAAATACCTAGGAATAAGCTTAACCAAGTCTATAAATGATCTGTACAAAGAAAATAACAAGACACTGCTTCAAGAAATAAAAGAGGACACAAGGAAATGTAAACAGATTCCATGCTCACGGATGGGGAGAATCAACATTGTTGAGCACCTCTTTTTACACTGATGATCACTGCTTATAGAATGGTGAGTCAAACAGGGCATTCAAACTCAATACCTCAAGTTCCTTTGTGAGCTAATATTTACTATGTACATTTTTAGAAGCTAGGAAGACTCATAAGTTACATGAATGTGTATCATCTATGTGAGAATACGTGCACCAAATACGTTACCATAAGTACATAAGGTAATGAATGAATGAATGAAGGCAGGTGATTTAAATATGCACATTTTCAGTTCATAAATAAAGCACCTGAACAGTGATGCATGAATTAAATGGTGTTTCTATCTGATGCTGAATGATAAAAACCCGGTTCATTCTTATTAGTTCTCACTCCTATTTTTGCAAATTGAATATCCAAGATGCTTAATTCCAAGATTACACACGCTTAGAAGCTCATATGTGCTTTTTAAATTAATGTGTGATTATCTCCATTTAAACCACTTCTACATAATTATTTTAAATGTGATTTTTTCCTGACCAAATTCATTTTATCGCTCAGTATATTGCCTTAATAATGTAATAATGAGCACCATCCTAGCTGCAATCAACAAGACGGTGTGGTGTGCTCTTTTTTTAATCAAAGTTGTTGCAAATGAGAAAATTAGATATCAAGTAAGAAAATGGATTGTTTTCATTATAAAGCTAGCATCAACACTAATTAGATTGCGTACACAATGCTACATATCAACGCATAGAAATATACATCATATAATTTGACAGCAGCTAACTGACCTCCTGGCTCCTTTTTTAACAATGCAACTATGACCTTTATAGATTTTCCTCCTGAACTTGTAGCATGCCACTGATTGCCAAATAAGTGCATGTAATGAAAGCAACTGCAGGGATGCCATAAACTGTTTCATCATCCAGAGATGACAACCTCTTAAAGGCACTGAAAGCTTTAATGGACATCATTCTGTTTACTTTCAGGAAGGAAGACTTCTTGCTTGAAGAAAGTAATCAATTTTTTCATGTGATAAAAAATTTAATTGAAGACAACATCCAGAGGTGCAAATATTGTTCATCTAGCTGCTTCTCTTGCCATTCCGTCATGTTAATTGGGATTGTCCTAATATTATCATTGCTGAATTCACTTGACAGAATCACTAAATTACGTTAAAATTGTTTAAGCATGAATTTTGTGAGAGGCAATCTTTTAAAATTTGAGTAGTATGTAGGAAGCACAGACCTGATATATTAGAAGGATGATTTCACAATTCTTTAACAATGCAATAGAGTATCTACCAATGAGGAATGAAACTTACCTGATGCTTCTATAAATATAATGGTAATCTATTTTGAAGAAATATTTACTGGAAACTTGACATGAAATGCTTATTATTAACTTTCTGCTATGATTCCTTTTCTCCCATTAGAAGAGTTACAGCAGTTTACTTAATGGTATGACTAACTCAATATCTAGCCTAATGGTATGACTGACTCAATATCTCAGCCAGTAGATTACTAATGAGCACTGTATGAACAAGGTGTGAGAAAAGTAATATTGAAGGGAAAATGCTTCATAACTTTTACATTAATTATTCCATTATTTTATCACACCCTTATTTTTAGCACTATATCTTTCCAAGGAATCTTCTAATGGGCATCTTAAAATTTTACCTAAAGACATCAGGCCAATAATCTTTCTATTCAATTGTCTAGCATCCACGTGTGCCTTGCTCTGTTTCTCACCTTCACTTGCATACTTTAGAAACATGAGAGTTACAAGATAGTCATCTGTGATTTAAATGTCAAGTTATGAATAATCCCTGAAATATTTTCAAAATATATTATATATCTTTGTGTTCTACTTCAAGACTATCTTGTCTTATTCTATGAAGTTTCATACTATTATCCAAGTTTCTTCACACTGCCATGAAGTAACAAACTTTAATCTTATGCCTGTACTTCACGGCCAGAAAGAATACAGTGGGGAAAGTGTTTGCCTTGGCTGCTCCGACCTAGGTTTTATCCCTGCCACTACAAAGTTCCCCTTAGTACCAACAGTAGAAATCCGTGATCGCAGAGCCAGGGGTAAGCTTTTGAGCACTGGCAGATGTGACCTAGTCACTCTCCCAACTCCCCAAAATGGACTTTAGAAACATTTTCTTTTGTCTTTGGTATTTGGGTCACACATGGCACTGTTCAGGGCTTATGTCCGTCTTGGTGCTCAGGAATCACTTCTGGAGGTGCTGATGGGGACCATGTGACGTGCTCTAATTAGAGCTGGGTAGACTGTGTGAAAGACAAGCTCTTTAACTCCTGTACTAGCTTTCTGTTCCCTACCATTATTTCCTTTGCACATTTTATATATACACACGTGTGTGTGTCTGTTTGTGTGAATTTACTTACATGGGAGTGTAAATATATAATCTAATGTTTTTTAAAATGTAACATTAGTTTCCTTGCATGAGTTACCAAGATCTTCATCATTTTATCTGGCTCTTATTGCTGCTACCTACTGCCTTAATACTATAGCCCTCTTTGTCAAACAATTTCCTATATACAAATAACGAAATCAGCTTAGTATGTAAACAGGGTCTTGCTTGACTTTATCCTTTCTGTGGGTTCTTCCATTTGCTGAAATGGTGTGTGTCTCTATTCAAAGCTTTATGTATAATAACTTACAGCCAGAAAGTCTTGAGATCCTTGTCTTTCACTAAACTGTGTGTCATAACAAACCTGTTATTTTCCTTTTTTAATGACCTCACAATGAAGGATTTTGTCACCAGTAAATTCTTTAAAGCAAGGATTACATTTTATTCTCCGTAGTCCAACAGTTAGTAAAATAGTGGACTGGAAAGTTTAATACAGGCATAAGACAAGTAGATCCCTTTCACTGCACAGGGTCCCGAAATATTTCCAGGGGTAGTCTCTGGGCACATGACTATGTGTAAACCCTAAACAAAGCTGTTGTGACTCAACTCTGCCTACAAGTAAACATGATACATCCTAGGTGTCCAGTAAATGCTCAGAGTTGGTGAAAGATAGTCTATGCTATTTGCTTAAGAATAGTCTGTTATTTATTTAAGAATTTATTTAAGAATATTAACTTTCATCAATCTAGACACATCATAGGACTGTTCTCACTGAAGTCTTCTGCTGAGCAAAGACTCAAAATCTACCATAAGCAACCAGATGCCTCTGCCGCAGAGGGTCCCAAAAACTCATCTCCCCAACTCCTGATGCTCACTACTGATGAGACACTGAAATGGCTTGACTTGGGCTAAGGAGAATTTGGAAAACGTTACTTTTAACTTTCAACTTTTGCATGATATGACTACAATTCAGAAGTTGACAAGTGTTTGTATGCTCTACCTTCTAATATCTGCCACAGCTTCAAAATGCCTAGAAGAATGAGTCAATGGGTAAGGATGTCACAAGTCAACAAACCTTTTCTGTGGGGCTAGAAAAATCAATGGAAAATTACATAATTATAAGTATGCTTTTGTAAAGTTTTTTAGCCATGTGATTTTACTGATTTCTAAAAGAACCCCAGGAGCATGTCTGATTCTGCTTGAAATCTCCATTTACTCTTATTTTATCAATATTATTAGAAAGTGTTGAAACAGACAGAAGGCGTATCAGATACCAGAACACAACTGGCTCCCAAATTGGCATCATCTTTTCCAGGGTATCTGTACTTTATTAGTATCTAGGAAAATTTACTAGATAGGCATGCTTCCCTCCCATACTGAAAAGAGTTATTTCGGCACTTCTGTAAAGTTTAAGAAATTATCTTTGGGGAACACAGGCAATTAGGAGTCATTCAAGCTTGTTTATATTCTACAGCAAACTGGTAAAACAATAGAGGGGCTGTTTGGCTTTATTTGTGGACTCTTGGCTTACTAGCTTGGATAATTTAATTAAGGGAGCTCTCGGTTACCATGGAAAGAAACCATGTCTCGATTTCCAATAAATGGGATATTTTCCCAGCCCTTTTTTCATTTTATATTATTGTAACAGTGGATTTATGAGAGACTTAAACTTCATGGAAGTTTATTAAAAGCCTAGAGTGAGTATGCGCAGAAAAGGACTTGATAATAGTAACTTCTTTTGTCTGGATAGGTCCTTCTCTCTCTCTCTCTCCCTCTCCCTCTTTCCCTCTCTCTGTGTAAAATAGTCAAAACTATTTTAGATAATAATTAAAGGATTTGCATTTAAAATATTATAACTATATATTACATAATAAAGATTCTCCTTTATTTTTCATTTTGAAAAAAATTTATTATTAATATTTTAGCGTGACTTTTAAAAATGTTTTATTATACCACCATGAGATATACAATTACAAGGATGTTCATGTTTGGGTTTCAGTCATACAGTGTTGCAGCACCCATCCCTCCACCAGTGCCCATTTCCCACCACCAATGTCCCTGATTCCCTCCCTCCTTCCCTAGCCTGCTTCTATGGCAGGTTCTTTTCTCTTTTCTATGTTTCTTTCTTTTTCTCTCTGCCTTCTCTTACATATTGTGGCTTGTAATACATAACCTTAGAGGTTATCATGTGTATCTTTTTGGCTGTATTTAATGGTCAGTTCTAGGTTGGTATTAGCACTTTCAACAACTATTAACACGATATTCCCTTCTCTATCTTACCTAACCTCTGACTCCCACAGATTCTGCTTTATTGACTCAGCATAAAACTTATAATTAACATTTTAGATACAGGGTTTCCTAGTTCAGGTACTTTAAAAGGTATAAAAGTGTGAGAAACATGACAAATAAGTCAAATTCAAAGAGCTTCCATTTTTCTGTGCACAACTGAAGAATATCTGCTCTTGTCATTTATACGCAAAGTTCTCTGAAGAAGTTTAAGGGTTATAATAGAGTTGTTATCTAAATGTGCCTTGCCATAAATCACATTCAAGTGCTTGGGAACTCAAATGACAATTACTGCATATGGAATTGATTTGGCAATTTGTCATTTATAATCTTCTAATATCTGTTTTGGTGTCTTGAATCGTTGCTTAAATTGTTAAAGATATTTCACTTTTTACCTATTACCTATGTTACTTTTCTAAGCAGATTATGCTTCTCTAAGAACAGGGAAAAATCCTTGGTTTTTTTGTTTGTTTGTTTGGTTTTATTTTTTGTACTTTCTCACTGCCTAGCCAAAGTTGTTGGAATTGGATATGAACTCAATAAATATTTATGAATGGAGCTTTTATTTTGTGTGCATGGTTTTCCTGCTATTAGATTTAATCATGAAGTAACAGGGAATATTATATCTTTCTGGTATTTTTAAGTCTAATCCTGATTTCGTCTTTCTCTTTATCTTTTTCAATTTAGCAGTAAGCAATAAACTGAGATTACTGTGGACACTGAAATATTAGAATATTTATAAACCAAATTGTTAATTTTGTGGGCAAATCATTTAAGGATAAGCTTAATTTCTAATGTATACATTTTATATTTTCCCAATTTGTTATGCATTTATTTTGACAGAAAATAGTGTACATTAGTTTTAATAAACAATTATGTTGCAATTGAGTATTTTGCAAAAGAATGAATCAATATAGTCTTGTAATGCATATGAGAGGCATTTTTAACTTGACACTTTTCTCTAGCTTCTGCGATTATGCCCTTAACGATAGACACATTATTCAACATTTCTGTGCAGTAAACCACTTAGCATCTTTTGACAGTAACAAGTTCACTAATTATATTTGACTCAGTTCCTATGTCTTGAGAGTTTATACAAAATCCGTCTCCATTTCAGTGAGGAATACAAATTAAAAATCCAATGACATACAGATGTGAAATGATCTTGTTTTAAGGTACATTGAAGTACAAACTTGTATGATTGAAAACATTTTATCTATACTATTTATTCTATTTATCTATTCTATTTATTTGAGAATAAAATCTTCTTGAATAGAACGGACACAAATTTTAGTCTTTATGACTTGAGAACTCTATTTTAATAAATTTTCGATAAATTTTGTCCAATTTGTTCACATAGTTAAGTATTGAATTTTCTTAAATTAGGAATGGTTGAAATATGTACAGTATGGCATCTCAAGAATTAATGATCTTACAGTAATCTATATATAAGATACAACCATAAAATAGTAAAAGAAAATCTTGTATACATATAGAATTTCATGTATTTATATGTATAACATCATTATAGGTTTTCTCTAATGCTGTGAAAAATTTTCCATAGTAATGATATCAAGATGTACATGATAATAATATTTAATAATAATATTTAAGGAGCTAAATTATGAAAAAAGGTAAAAATAGAAACAGATTTCTTCATGGAGATATGACAAACTCATTGTTGAATGCTATCTAGACTTTTTCTAGATAGCATTTAGTTGATTAGGGAGAAGGAAAAGCTGTAGGTGGGAAAATGACTATTTTACCAAAATCTACTGAATTTTTCTTACATTGAAACTTTTTTCTTTATATTATTTTACTTAGTAGTGACACATTTCTTCCTTTATTAAATTAATCTTGAATTGTTTCTATCAATTTATAAATATCTACATTTTTTTCTTAACTCCCAGTAAAACAATGTAAGATTTGTTTTACTTAGTTTGGGCTCTTGCTCTTTTGGTTAAGGGACACATCCAGTGATGCTGAGGACTTATTTCTGGCTCTTCATTCAGAAATCACTCTTAGCTGCACTCCAGAGAAGCAAATGAAGTGTTTACAGTCAAATTTGTTTAGCAATATGCAAGACAATCTCCTTAACCTCAGCACTATCTCTCTAGCACAACACAGTTTTGTTTTGTCTTTTGTTTTACTTATTCATACTCTAGTTTTTATTGTCTGAGAAACAGTGCAATTTCTTTCCCAATGTTAGCATTTGCAATACACACTATATTTTTCAAAACTACTTCACTTGATTACTTGAATTCCGTTATTCATCGATCAGTAACATTTCCATTGGACCCTATCACGTGCCAATGTAGCCCAATGGCATCTGGTTGATTCAGGAATATGAAGAGCCTCAAATCGTTCTTTCAGGGTCTTGACAACGAAGTCTGACCATCTTGTTGGTGGCCGGCCACGTGATCTTTTGACATCCCGAGGGATCCAGTGAGTAATGGCTCTAGTCCAGCGGTTGTCTCCAAATCGCATTACATGTCCAGCCCATCTGATTTTCAATGCCTTGGCAAACGAGACAGCATCCCTGATTCTGGAATAGCGACGGAGGTCAGAACTCCGGATTCCTTCTCTCACTTGAGTGAGGCGTGTTATTCCTAGCATAGCTCTTTCGATTCCTCTCTGGAAGACCCGAATAGCATTCTCATCCTGCTTTCGTAGGGCCCAGGTCTCTGAGGCGTGTGTTAATGCAGGAAGAACGGTGGAGTCAAAGAGATGTGCCCGGAGCCGGAGGTTCTTTGTCCTTTTAGCTATTTCTTCGATGCCTTTGAAGGCATTCCATGCCGCTCTCTTCCTCCTGCGCAGCTCAAGTTTTAGGTCATTCATCATGTTGATTTCTCGACCTAGGTACACATAACTGCTGCATTCAGAGATGTTTGTTCCATTGAGAGTGAATGGGGCCTCAGGAACTAGTTCATTTTTCATAAACATGGTTTTCTTTAGATTCAGCTGTGGCCCTATCTTTCCACATTCTCAAAACTACTATCTTTCCTTAAATTTTTAGCTACACAATGTTGCTTCTTTTTATTTTCTATTCTTTTGCATTCTTATGGCAACATTAGTGACATTTCTATGTAAGTAGTTAATTGCATTTTCTTCACCACATGTTTGCTTTAAGACCAGTATTGCATTTAATTTATCAATAGTCCGATAATAGTATTGATGTTAAAATGGGGCATGGGAGCGGGAGATAGTACAGAAGGTAAAGCTATTTCTTAAAAATATTTTATTTATTTGTTTATTTTTTTGTTTTTTGGGTTACACCCAGCAATGCTCAGAGGTTCCTCCTGGCTCTTGGCTCAGGAATTACTCCTGGCAGTGCATGGAGGACAATATGGAATGCTGCAGATCAAACCTGGGTTGGCTACATGCAAGGCAAACACCCTACCCGCTGTGCTATTGCTCCGGCCCCAGGAGGTAAAGCACTGTCTTGCTTATGACTGAACCCAGTTTAAGTTCCCAGCATCATCATGATGTTCTGTGCTCCATCAGGGATTACTCCAAAGAGCAGAGTTGAGAATATTGAAGGATACAATCTATGACAGTATTAAAAAAAAGGAACAAGAACAGACAATATCCAAGGATAAAGACTCTGAAACTCTGAAAACAATTCCAACCAGTTTCAGAGTCTAAATGGTTACCTCATTTCTCGGTAACCAGAAATGAGGTTACCGGGCCTGGAGTGATGAATAGATTCGTCCTAAGGATAGTGGTGGTGGGGATATTAGCATTTAATACATATACACTTTTGCAGTCTTGTGATCTAATATACTACAGTAAAAAACACCTTTTAAATGAAATACAATAATTGCTTGTGCATTTCTGCTTTTCCTAAAGTGACAATAAAAGCAGTTTTACGCTTATTTGCATCAATGTCTTTTTGCTCTCTGAGAGAAATCTTTTCCAATTATAAATCTGCATTGGAGCTGAGGTTGCAGGAATTAATGTTCATATTTTCTGTGAATCACTTTTATTTTGTAGAACTCTTCCCAGATTCTTTCACTGTCACTCCCAGTGTTGGCTCAAATCACAGAATATACATTTTCTCTTATATTTTATTTCAGTGAAGATTTTTTTTTAGTCTTTCTCCCAAGCAGGAAAAGAGTGGTTTTGTGGTTGAAGAGGGCATTTACTGACGGAATTTGCTGAGGACCGAACCCTCAGCATCCCTTATGGTCCCCTGAGCACTGCCAGGAGTAATTCCTGAGCGAAGAGCCAGGAGCTACAGTGAGCATCGCTTGGTGTGACCCCCTCCCCAAAAGTAAAAAGATGCTTAATTAATTATATATAATTTTTTGTTACTGCGGATGAAGTTCGAAGAGCTTCATCAGGGTCTCTTACACGTAACCAATCAACTATCATAACCTGCTGAGTCATTGCCCCTACTTCCCATTTGCCTTTACTTTCATAAATTATTATTCACATCATGCATATCTACTATATTTTCCCTTTTTCTAGATTATGTCATTAATTTCATTTATTTATTGCCACAATTTGTAGAAATGTAAATGTACTTTATGAAGACAAAAATGTTTTTAATATGTACCATGTTGTTTAACACCCTGACTGTATGACTTTCAGTCATGCACATGATTAAATCTATCTTCCATAACAGGAAATTTTAATATCTATCTATCTATCTATCTATCTATCTATCTATCTATCTATCTATCTATCTATCTATCTATTATCTATCTATCTATCTATCTATCTATCTATCTATCTATCTATCTATCTATCTATCTATCTATCTATCATCTATTTATTCTATTTTGGGTCACACCCTGCAATCCTCAAGGGTTAATCCTGGCTCTGCACTCAGGAATTGCTCCTGGTGGTGCTTAGGGACCATATGGGATGCCGGGGATCAAACTGAGTAGGCCACATGCAAGGCAATCATCCTCCTGCTGTGCTATTGCTCCAGCCCCGGTTTAAAATATTTTTAAAAACACGGGGCCGGAGCGATAGCCCAGCGGGTAGAGCATTTGCCTTGCACTCAGCCGGCCTGTGCCGGCCGGGGGTTCAATCCCCGGCATCCCATATGGTCCCCCCGAGCACCGCCTGAGTGCAGAGCCAGGAGTAACCCCTGAGCATTGCCGGTGTGACCCAAGAAGCAAAAATAAATAAATAAATAAAAATGAATAAAATATTTTTAAAAACAGCACAGATTTGAGCCAGGGAGAGTTAAGTGTAGAGTACTCCCTACTATGTGTATGTCTCTTTGTCCTGCCCCTGAAACTACATGAAACTCTTCCAGAACCACTGGTGAGGTTCTGGTGGCTTTTGAGTACCCGAGTACCAAGCTCCTCAGGCAACTTGACCAAAGTTCTTGGAGCAGCCATAGGCTCTGAGCATTGCTGAGTTTGGGGACAAATAAACATAGATCTTACAAATAGTAACTTGTATTTGAAAAATTATGGAAAATGTATTACTACTTTAAATAATGTTGTAACAGCTATAATTTATACCATATTTGTATATAATTAATTTATTTTAGAAAAACAGAAATAATAATGTTTAGAAAAAGCCAAATTGTCACACTATAAAATTAATGTTAGTTTGTCTGTGTGTTTCATTTCTAACAAAATTGGGAATAATGACTACTCTATCCTATTATTATCTCTATAAATAATGTTTTCTCAGGACCTGAGTTAAGGAGGTAAGTCTGGGTAATCGATTCATTTAAATTCTAAAAATAGAACAAGTGATAGATGTGATGTCAGAATTTCCAGGAGTGGGGAACCTGTAATGCTTAAGGTGATCAATGCCTGATTTCAACATCATGATAGTGCATATTCATTTAATGAACCTCTTATCTGTTAAATACTACCCTTCCCTGGATTAAGGTGATTACATTTCTCAAAAAAATCCCGTCAAAATATTGGATTATGTTTATGATTATTTGTCATTAGCTGAAATCTTGGGGTGATCTGAAAAACTCCATATTTCTAAGCTGTAAAGAACTCTCATTAGAATTTTGTATAATAATATTTTCAAGAAAAAAATAATGTAAAATAATATGTTAAGAAACAGATTAATTCTTTGGAACTCAATAATCTTATATTGCAAAGCTGTCAATGTCTTTATCCAAAAGTATTGGTGTAGGTAAGTTGGATAAAGGTCACATATATTGGTGAAAAATGGAATTAGACTTTTAGGGTGCACTTGAATATTATATATATATATATGTGTATGTGTGTATGTGTTGTCAATAACACTTAGAACTTTTGTGATGAAAATTCATTCAGCAAAATTATTTTCTAAAAACACTTGCTAAAAAAATTGGTGACCAAGATAAAAACTGTCCACAGACTGGGAAAGAATATTCACCCAATACCCATCTTATAAGAGGTTAATATCCAGAATATATCAGGCACTGGTAGAATTTCACAAGAAGAAAATAGCCGACCCCATAAAAATAGGGAGAAGAAATGAACAGAAACTTTGAAAAAGAAGAAATTCGAATGTCCAAAAGGCATATGAAAAAATGCTCATCATCACTAATCATCAAGAAGACACAAATCAAAACAATAATGAGATATCATCTCACACCCTAGAGACAAGCATGCATCTAAAAGAGCAAGAACAAGTGCTGTTGTGGATGCAGAGAGAGAGGGACTCTCATCCGTTGTTGGTGGGAATGTCAACTGGTACAGATTTTTTGAAAATAATATGAGAAATTGAGCTCCCAGTTGACTTTGCCATACCACTCCTGGGAATATACCCTGAGAATATTTGGATGACCAAAAACACACAGCAAAAACACCATCTACACTTGCCTATAAATGGATGTACATGGAGAGGATCAGGATGAGTGAAATTAAACAGAAGGAAAATGACAGACATAGAATGACTGCATTTATTTGTGAGATATTAAAAAAATAGCATGATACCAACATCCAAGGCCAGAAAAAAACATGGATCAGGAGGTCTTGTCAGTGAGTGGAATCTACTGCAAGTGTGTGGGAGTCAGAGGTTAGGTAAGACAGAGAAAGGAACAGTACTTATAATTGACAGAAATAATACCAGCCTAGAACTGAGCATTGAATGTATGCAAAGGGATATACATGATAACCTCTAAATGTATGTATTACATGCCACAATGTGTAAGAGAAGGAAGGGGGAGAAAGAGAGAGAGAGAGAGAGAGAGAGAGAGAGAGAGAGAGAGAGAGAGAGAAGAGGGCAAAAGTGCCTGCCACAGATGTCGGCCGGGAGGGGGAAATTAGGGGACACTGGTGGTGGGAAATGTGCACTTGTGGGGGATCAGTGCTGGAACACTGTATGACTGAAACCCAAACATGAACATCTTTGTAATTGTATATCTTACGGTGTTATAATTTAAAAATTTAGAAAAAAATCCCACTTGCTCAAGGCTTGTATTTTCCAAAACCGTCTACCAAATGATGATGAATTTAACTTTTTAATCAAGTAGTTCAGACTTTAAAGGCAAGTCTACCAAGTACATCCCTGGAGAATCTATCACTCTTACACTTTGTATACTCATATGCAGAATTGCCTTCCTTCTCATGAGGAATGAAATCGAAAATCTGTAGGAAGAATCTTGCAAGTGCAGTAGTGTCCAGAGTCAAGCATTAGGCAGGAAGCCAGCCAATCTAGTTATCTTCAAGTAGTTAAAAAATTAAATGCTAAAATATACGTGAAGGTCCTAACCTTAAAAACAAACGAGTAAAGAAATATAAATCACAAAATGATTGTATATAATACGTTAAGTTCTATATTGCAGCTTGTTACTAGTACTACATAATTTCTGAAATAGTTTAATAAATTGTTATCAGAATGGTCCATTCCATTCTCTGCTTAAAATTGGTAGTGAACACAGAGACGGGCACATCCAAAAGAGCAAGAACAACAAGTGCTGGCATGGATGTGGGGAAAAGGGGACTCTCATCCATTGTTGGTGGGAATGTCGACTTGTTCAGTTCTTTTAGAAAACAATATGGACATTCCTCTAAAGACTAGAAATTGGTCTCCCCATTTGATCCAGTCATACCACTCCTGGGAAAATACCCTGGGAGGCAAAAAAAAAAAAACATAGCAGAAACACCATCTAGATTTTTATTTTCTTAGCAGCTCTATTCCAATAGCCAGAATCTGGAAACAACCAGATTGTTCAAGAACTGATGACTGGATAAAGAAACTTTGGTACATGTACACAATAGAATACTATGCACTGTTAGGAAAAATGAAATTACAAAATTTGCCTATAAATGGATGGACATGGAGTGGATCATGCTGACTAAAATTAGCCAGAGGGAAACGGACAGATATAGAATGACTGCATTTATTTGCGGGATATGAAAAATTAGCATGATACCAATATCCAACTCCAAAAATAGCATGGATCAGGAGGTCTTCTCAGTGGATAGAACCTACTGCAGATATTTGGGAGTCAAAGGTTAGGCAATACAGAGAAAGGACCAGTGAACTAATAATTATTGCAAATGATAATACCAGCATAGAACTGAGCATTGAAAGTAGGCAAAGGATATACATGATAGCTTCTAACTGTATGTATTGCAAGCCACAGTGTGTAAGAGAAGGAGAGAGAGAGAGAGAGAGAGAGAGAGAGAGAGAGAGGGGGAGATAGAGATGTGAAAATTGCCTGCCGTAGACACAGGCTCGGGAGGGGAAGAAATCATGGGACGTTGGTAGAGGGAAATGGGCACTGGTGGAGGGATGAGTGCTGGAACACTGTATGACTAAAATCCAAATATGAACATTTTTGCAACTATATATCTCACTGTGGTATAATAACAAATTAAAAAATTAAAATTGGTAGTGCAAATATGTATTTGTATTTATTTTATGTAACTCAATTGTACATGCATTCTCCTTTTATTTATATAAGTCTGAGGGAATAACATGCCACATTTAAAAAATTATAAATACCCATTTTTTTCATTGAAAAATATTTCTTTCTTGAAAGAGAGAAATTTACGTTATTATTATTGTTTGTGCTTCATTCAGCACTTAGCAGTTTTAGAACTAGTTTAAGTATTGTTGGGGGAGCCGCTGGGGTCCCCCACAATACCAGGAAGCGAGTTCCCTTCTACATTCGAAGCTGGCGGAGAATGGATAAAAAACTCACGAATCCGGCAAGGTTTTAAAATGCTGTACTTATCACAGGTTCAAGCATACAAATTAGCAATAGGAAAAACCCTGTGCTTAGGATTCCCGGCTAGAATCCCAGCCACGTGTAAGCCAAGATGTGGCTACCATGTCTTAAGGCCCTGTAGAGAGGAGACAAAGACAAGACTCCAGCAGAAAGGGGAAGAGCGACCCAAGAAGAATGTGACCCCAAAAGAGCCCAAAGAAGAGAGAGCGGAAGAGAGGAAGCAGGCTAGTTTTGTCCCCCTGCAACACAGACCTCCCACTTTTATGGGAAGCAGGCAGGGTCAAATTCCCTCAGGTAATTTCTCCCAGCACCTCACCTAGGCCCTTTTAGGTGCAATGTCTTGAGCCAAGATCTGCCTAGAAATGTCTATAGGGTAGAGAAGGGGGTTTCTGAGAAGGCATGCCTCTGTACCAAAGACTATATTATCACTATCTTCCCGTTTATCATCAATTTGCTCGAGCGGGCTCCAGTAACATCTCTATATGTCCTGTCTCATGCTAGTAGAGCCCAAGGGCATCTGCTCGCTCCAGGTAGATAAAGAGCCTCAAACTTATATTATATTAGGTCATGGGAATGATCTAACATAATTGTTACTGGTATTTGTCATATCAAATACGATACGGGAGGCTTGCCAGGCTTGCCGTCGCGGGTGGCATACTCTTGTAGTCAGCTCTAAATACAGCATTTATTTTATTTTTATTTTTATTTTGCCTTTGGGTCACACCTAGCATGCTCAGGGGTTTCTCCCTTGCTCTGCACTCAGGAACTACTCCCTGGAAGTACTCGGGGGACCATATGGGATGCTGGGGATAGAACCCAGGCCAGCACAGGCCGGCCAAGTGCAAGGCAAACACGCTACCTGCTGGGCTATAACTCCGGCCCCCAAATACAGCACTTATTGATAAACCGCATGGCCACTTGCAGCCACGCAAGCCGGGTTGTGACAGGCTCCTCTGATGGATGGAGTTCTGACGAGAGGGAGGTCCGGATGTGGAAAATGGTGGCCCTCATGGAGTGGGGTGGGGGTCGTCTGGCTTGTTGCAAGGCTATGCTGGGGTGACGGACCAGGGCTACAACCCGCCATCCCTTTCGGGCTCCTCGTGAGAGTCCGGGCTCAGGAGAGCTGGTAGAAGCTCTGCCCCATTTCTGTGAGTCTCTGGATCAGCATAACTGGGCTGGATTGAAAAAAATACTGCTGCAGGGTGGGTGTTGGTGATCTGGGCTGTGATAGGCTCATCTGCTGGATAGACTTCTGACGAGAGGGAGGTCCGGATGTGGAAAATGGCGGGCCTCATGCAGTGGAGAGGGTCGGGTGTCTTGTTGCGAGGCTCTGCTAGGGTGGCGGGCAAGGGCTAGAACCTGCCATCCCTCCCGGGCACCTCGTGAACGGCTGGGCACAGGGAGCGCTGGTAGCAGCTCTGCCCCATGTCTTGAGTCTCTCACTTTGCTTGCTTGGAGGCAAACAGCATTTCTCTCTGGTCTAATTACTTAGAGATCCAATGTGGCCAGGCAAATATGCTGGTAAGATCTAGCTAGTCCCACAATGATTGTGGTAGCATGAGAAAAATATTTATACCAGCCAGTACAGAATACATGGTCAGATAAAATGTCACATTTAAATTACCCCCCTATCTACGAAGTGACCTGCAGGAGGCAGTCCAGGGCAGATGCAGAGGCTCTTAGGTGTCCTGCAAGGTATAATAAAATTATAATAAAATATAATAAAAAGTATAATAAAATTATGCCAAAATTAATGAGAATGTCCATGGAAAATTGAAAAATGACATTCTAATTTACTAATCTCATAAAATTAAATATCATTCTAATTTTAAATTTATAGGTACTTTTCAAAATATCCAATGAGTTCAAGTGCATATATATATATATATATATATATATATATATATATACATATATATATAATCTCCATTTAAAATATTAAAATTCCTGTTACAAATCTGTGAATACAGGTAATAAGTGTTGTTGGCAGAATTTAATTTTTATTTTTGGGTCACATTCAGCCTTGCTCAGGACTTACTCCTGGTTTTATGCTCAGGGATCACTATCTATCACTATCACTATCTTCCCATTGATCATCTATTTGCAAGAGCAGGCACCAGTAATATCTCCATATGTCCTGTCTCATGCTAGTAGAACCCAAAGGCATCCACTTGCTCCAGAAACATAAAGAGCCTCAAACCATTATATTAGGTCACGGAATGACCTAATTAAATGTTACTGGTATTTGGTATATCAAATATAACACAAGCAGCTTGCCAGGCTTGCCGTGCGGCTTGTTGTGAGACTCTGCTGGGGTGGCAGGCCAGGGCTAGAACCCGCCATGCCTCCCGGGTGCCTCATGAGCGGCTGGGCACAGGGAGAGCAAGTAGCAGCTCTGCCCCATGTCTGAGAGTCTCTGGTTCAGCATACCTGGGCCGGATTGAAAGAAAACTGCTGCAGTGTGGGAGTCAATGATCCGGACTGTGATAGTCTGGTCTGCTGGGTGGAGTTGTGACGAGAAAGAAGTCCGGATGTGGAAAATGGCGGCCTCTATGGAGTTGAGGGGTTGTCTGGCTTGTTGTGAGGCTCTGCTGGGGTGGCAGGCCAGGGCTAGAACCCGCCAGGCCTCCTGGGAGCCTCATGAGTGGCTGGGCACAGGGAGAGCAAGTAACAGCTCTGCCCCATGTCTGAGGGTCTCTCGCCCAGGGATCACTTGTTAATATCTATCCCTATGGGCATAATATGGAGTGCTGGGAATTGAACCCAGGTCAACCACACACAACGCAGGTGCCTTAGCCTCTGCTCTATCTCTGTGATTCCAAAGGAACACTTTCATGGCTATGTAGAAGTTAAAATATACAGCAGTTATTTGAAAATAGCATTTCTAAAGATTCAGTCTTTCATCATTTTAATCTTTTATCATAATCCTGGATTATTTTTAAAGCAAATAAAGAACCAAATATGTTTCTTCTTCAAAAATAGCCAAGTGACTACAAAGAAAGTGTTCTATAAAAGTCTTGTAAAATTACATGCACTTGGATGGAATTGAAGATTTAGACTTGGTATTTAACCTCTCCATTGTTGGGGAAAAAAAGAGAATTTAAAAAAAAATCACCTTTTAGGTTTTGCCCTTTATTTATCTGAAGTATTTTACTGGCTATATGAAAGTATATTTATAGATTAGGCGATGTACTTTTCCAAACTTATTTCTCTCAGATAATCTCTGCTTCTGTGATTTTGCTCTCAGATATTTTTAAACTTCAAAATGTGATTTTTATTTTACTCTTTCTGCTCTGCTAGCACTTAATTTCATACATGATTTCTTAGTTTTTACCTTTTACAAAGAAATGCCATTTTATAAATGCCCTTTCACTTATAGATATTTGGCAAGTGACTTCTATATAACTGAAATTATAAAATGTGGTCCTATTTATAAACTTTACAGAAAATAAATATATGCCATCATTACCTAAAAATATACCAGAGTTGTCTAAACCTACTGTATATTTTTCTTATACTTTTACTTTTCTTCATTTTCTGATCCCAACAGTTTGCAGTAAACTGTCAGTGTATTGTTCCAGTAGTTTTAGTATTATGAGAGTCAATTGTTTAGAGATTTGGAATTTTAATTTTATTTTTTTGCAGTTCTAAGATGAAATTCAGGGCCTCATATATGTCATACATAGAAAACTAGTATTCTACAACAGAGTTCTATCTGTAGCCCACGGTTAGGAACTTCTTAAATGTCTTTTGCCAATATTGTCATCTAGTTATTTATATCATTAGAGATAAGAGCTGCAAAGGAATAATGTAATAAGTTGTAACATCGCTCACAGCAGCCACAGAAAATGGTAACCCTAGGTGTTCATCTCAAAATCCAGAAGACTAGAATTTGAACGTCAGTGATTTCCTCTTGCTTTTCATATTTTTCTTGACCTTGGTCTTTCTATATTTGATAACTCAATTTGAAGTAGATGGTTTCCCCCCCTCCCCTACCCCCCATACCAAGGGTGGCTTATGCAAATCAGAGAGGAAGACAGACAGACACATTCTCCTGATCCACCACTGCCACTCGTGGACTGGCTGGGAAAGCCAATAAAGTCTGCAATAAGCCCCTGTGAGCAAGGGTTAGTGACACACCACAGCACTGCCCAGAGCCCCACCAGCCCCACTAGGTGGATATCAAGTCACACCTGATGCCCACTTGCCTTCTCAGGAGGAGGCGTTAATCTCCACCACCTTATTTCTTGGGAACTGTGGATTCAGGGTGGTGATAAAGAATTGCTCTTTGCTGGAAAAGAGAACCAATTCTAGCCTTTACCCAGGTCTTTTGTAATCTTGTCTTTCTCACAGGAAAAAAATTTAGGAGGAGACGAGCAGTGATATAAAAACATTTTATTTGGAGGCTTTTCGAGGAAAAGGAAGGAGAGAGAAAGGGGGGAGAGAGAATAGCATCCTCAAGAAAGAACATGCTCTTCTCCAAAGGTACAGTGACCCTCAGTACACATCTCAAGAGAGATACAGGCAACACACGTGCTCCATCACCACATGAGTTTGGCCACGTGAACACAAGCAACAGACAGATTCTGGCAGCATATGCATGTGTTTCCTTTGTTCAAATTGGCTTTCCTAGGATTTTTCCAACTTGCCCCTAAAGCAGGGCTTCTAGCTAGGCAAGAGTCCATTTCTTACCTAAGTGGTTGTCAAGTGGGTAGAGCAGGGAGTGGTTTATGGTCTTCCTCGAAATTCCTTTCCTTGGCCTTTATTCCTGCTGGAGGTACTCTAGGAGATGGTGCAGTTGAAGTTTATTTAGATGATGGGTCCAGCCTTCTCTGTGTCTGTGCTGCCACCACAACACTATCTTCCTTTTTCACAAGGTGGGCTTTTTGCAGCCTTGGCTATTAGTTTTATTACTTCCCAAAGATTCCATTACCAAGGGTCTTTTCTTATCTACCTGCCTTTATCAAAGTCATACTACTAGTTCTTATTTACCAGCCTTTTAAAAGAGGAATTTACTTTAAGAAGTGATTGTGAACATACAGAGTAAGAAAATAATGCCAGAGATAAGACAGTGCAGGAGACTAAGGCGCTGCTTTGCATGTGCCTAACTTTGTTTCAAGTTGATGCTCTGTGCATGGTCCCCTGTGGTCACTCTAGAACACAGAATCCCTAAACACTTACTATGGTCATCCTAGAACACAGATCCAGGAATAACTTCTAAACAATGGGATCCCTGAAACAACAGCAACAAAAGGGTAAGAAAGTGAAAATAATACATGTTTTAATACATGACTTTTTACTGTAATTCTCCATCATTGCATTTTGAATTATCAAAGGCATGTACATTACAGAAGATTGAACACTATTTACAGAATTAAAGTCAACATCTTTTCTCCATAATTTTATTTTCACTTATTCAGTTAACTTCTTCTAAAATATCTTTGGTAGGAGGAATAGTCTAAAGAATAAGGGATTCCTTGCATGTGGAGGATGTGCACGTAATTGATCCTCAGCCCCATATACAGTGCCCTATGCACTGCCAGCAATCGCTTCTAAACTTCAGAACCGAAATTAACCTCTGAGCATGACTTATGTTTAATCCAAATCCAAACAAAGTAAGAAATAAATAAAAATACTACATTGTATCTCGATTGTATGAAAACCTGGGAAAAAGATTAATAAAATCTACCTCTATGCATAGGAATTTTTACTCTCTTAATGAAGAGGAAAAGTAAAAAGGAGAAAGAAAAAGACATTATAGAATAGTGATAATCATGGATAAATCAAATGAAGAAAATCAAGGTGACTACTTCATTGATCCATTAGAAATTAGAAAAAATTTCTTGGGGAGATTATGTCTGAACTGAATCATTTGTGTTTACTGGCAGCTAGAGTACAGGGGAAGACTAGGAAATTCAATGTAGCATGAATTATGCATCTAAAATGTAAAAGAATTTCAGAAATCACAAATTCTACAATGTTTATTGACCTTGAACTATTAGAGAATAATGAATATTAAGACTATATATGTTTTACTAGCCAATAGTTATAGAATGGAGAAAATTATATACCACCTTGAGAATTTTAAAATGTATCACTAGAGTTAAATTTTACTTAAAAGTTTTAAGTAGACAATTCATTAATTTGAATTCAAGAGAGGCAAATTTATTTATTATGTGGAAGATGAATTCTAATTAGGAAAGGGGACGATTGACTCTGTGTCATTAATTACTAGAGTATTTTGAGTATAAATTTTACTTTTGAAAATCTTTCATAAGCTGAATTCACTGAATATTTTTAAATTGGGGCATATATGTTTAAACCTGGTAATATAAAGTAAACTTGGACACATTTTCTATTTCTGTATCAGTAACAGTGTAACGAACAGGACAGATTTTACTTTTTATGGGGGGGTCACACCTGGAGATACTCAGGGGTTGCTCCTGGCTCTTTGCTCAGGAATTGCTCCTGGTGGTGCTCGGGGACCACGTGGGATGCCGGAGATCGAACCCAGGTCAGCCTCGTGTGAGGCAAACACCCTACCTGCTGTTCTATGCTCTGGCCCAGGACCGATTTTAAATAAAGCAATGAATACCATAAATGAGGAACGGCAAATTATGAATATCAGTTGAAATATGGACTTCTCTTTGAAAATGATTGGACCTTTTTCTTCACTCTAGAAAAAAAATGGCATGCAAAGTCTTAAATTCTAGTACCTCAATATGTGAAATTACATAGAAATTGGAACTTTACAGAAGTACTCAATTTTAAGTGAGTTCTTTAGATGTGCCCTATCTGACACTTCTTGTGACCCGGTAGTACCACCAGATATGGTTCCAAAACAGCACTAAAAAATAAAATGTAAATTTGGACAGAAAAATCTTCAAAGAGGAAAGGTGATGTGAAGATATCCTGGTAAGTAAAGGTATGTGTCTGGATTGATGCATCTGGAAGCCAACAAACTGAGAATCTCTAGCAAACTCCAGAAGCTAGAAGCAGGGGCTTGAGCCATAGTCCAGCGGGTAGGGTGTTTGCCTTGCACATGGGCGGCCTGTGCCGGCCTGGGTTCAATACTCGACGTCCAATATGTTCCCCCGAGCACCACCAGGAGTGATTCCAGAGTGCAGAGCCAGGAGTAACCCCTGAGCATTGCCAGGTGTGAACCCCCAAAAAAAAAAATAAGCAGAAGCTAGAAACAGTAGCAAAGGATTTTTTTCTGGAGGTGTCAGAGAAAGCATAGCTTTACTGACACCTTGATTTAAAATGTGAGAAATTTAATCTCTGTTGCTTTTAAGACACTCAATTTTTGACAGTTTGATACCATTCCCTAGGAAACTATTTCACACCTGTAACTGTAAATACTATTTTACTAGAAAACAGTCATATCAGTTTTCTTTTTTTTAATTTACTCAATGGCAGCATTTTGAGCTGTAATAGTAATTATTTCGATAAGAAAGCTTAAGTTCTTTACTATTTACAGAAGTATATACTGACGTATACTACAAAAAGAATACAAAACTATAAATGAAAGACAAGGAAAAGAAATCTGGTTACAAATGTATGTACAAGAAGGAACAAACAAAGTATTAAGGAAGAGACCATCTCAGAATAATTCATAGCATTATTTGGTATCACTGTATCACTGTCTTCCCGTTCATCATCGATTTGCTCAAGCGGGCCCCAATAACATCTCCATATTCCTGTCTCATGCTAGTAGAGCCCAAGGCATTTGCTTGCTCCAGGAACATAAAGAGCCTCAATCCATTCCGGAATGAGGTTTATAATTATTACTGGTATTTGGCATATCAAATACAACACGGGTAGCTTGCCAGGCTCTGCCGTGCAGGTAGCATACTATTGTAGGCATCTCTAAGTCCAGCATTTATTGATGAACCGCGTGGCTGCAAGCAGCCGCTCAAGCTGGGTGCTCATAGGCTTGTCTGCTGGGTGGAGGTCTGATGAGAGAGAAGTCTGGATGTGGAAAATGGAGGCCCTCATGGAGTGGGGGGTCGTCTGGCTTGTTGCGAGGCTCTGCTGGGATGGTGGGCCAGGGCTAGAACCCACCATCCCTCCCGGGCGCCTCGTGAGCGGCTGGTCACAGGGAGAGCCAGTAGTAGCTCTGCCCCATGTCTGGGAGTCTGCATTATTTGGTATCAACCAAATAAAAGTGGTAATAGTAGTTTTCTGACGGACAGTCTTTGATAATACAGTGAAATGGGTGTTTGCCTTGCAAGCAGTTGTACACAGTTTGATTCTGGAGTGATTCCTGAACTCAGAGTAAGGAATAAAACTTGAGCATAGCCAGATGTGACCCCTCCCCCAATTGCTACTCACCAAAAATAAATTTCTCCAAGGAGGAGAAGAAACAAGAGATTTGTGAAATAAAACAAAGATAGAGAAAAATAGTTGATGCAATGGTACATTATTTTTGGGTACGTTAATTTTCCTGAGTATCTCCATATTTTTTTTAGAGAAGGCCTTGAAGAGTAAATGGTATCTGATCAAGACTAAAGATATGACATGTCAGACACATATGGAACTTGATTAATGCACAGACAACCTGGTCATTACACTAGATGCTATGAGGAAGAATATGGTACACAAATGACGTTTGCTAAAAATGTGTTTAGTGAAAAGCATTGAAAATTCTATAGTTAAAAGAATAAAGAACAAGAAACTACGGTGAAGTGATTGGTACTACAACACGAAATTGAAGGTGAAAGCATCAGCAATATGGTCAAGACAAACTGTGTTACATAAATATCAGGCAACGCAAATTTTCTAACTCTTGCAAATCATGTTGTTTTATCCTAAGCAACTGAAAATCATAGTTAGAAGAAAAACTTTGCTAGAACTAGATTTTAGAAGTCATCACCAACTTCAAATAAAACTGTTTTCAGGTAATCCTAACTGAGAAATACATAATGGGGAATGTAAGTGAAAGAAGGATCAAGGGTGGATGTTTTAAAACTTCCAAAGTGGTCTGTTAATAGAAGGTAGGAACTTGTCTATGATGGTAGGGATGTAGATGGAGATAAATAAATGTATTGAAAGATATTTAATGCTTGGTAGGAAAAATTATAGCTCTTGGTAATAGATTAGATTTGGAGAAAATTGTAGTGTTAAAGAAGACAGTATCAAGAAAACAAGCATCCATCTTGTGGAAATTGATGGATGTTGGTGTCAGCCATTGACAAGGCAACTATTGGAAGGACCAGATTTAATATGGAAGCTTGAGATACTCTGAAGACATCTAAATCACTATGTCAATGAGGTTGGTAGATATATAAATCTGATGCCCAGTAGAAGAGAATTGGCTGGAAAGAGAAATTTGGAAGTTATCTTCATAAAGAAAGTGATTAAATCACTGTTGGACATTGGAATTTATCCAAGAAAAACTACAAAGTGAGAATAGAAAAGTAGAAAAAGTTCTTGAGAAATTGACCATCAGGTAGAGATATATAAGTTTGAAAAATATTTTAAAAGAAGGAAATAAGAAAAGGTGTATAAAGAATATAGGTGCAAATATTGCAAGATAAAGACAATAGGCCTGGTATAGGACAGACTTTAATATCATGTGAGGAGACTTCTTTAATCATGTGTAATCAAACCAGTGACAGTGGATTCCCAGGACAAATAGTATGACTTTGAAGATAAGGCAGGTTCTGTGGATTTCCAAGGATAAATAGCACAACTCTGAAGATAAGGCAGATTCTGTGGAGTTTCTGTGGATTCCCAAGGATAAATAGCACGACTTTGAAGATGAGGCAGGTTCTATGGATTCCCAGGTGTAAATAGCACAACTTTGAAGATCAGACAGGTTCTGTATATCATATCTAAAGAGCATGGCTTGACTTGTGCTTTAGTTTTATTTTTAAACCTTGAGTGCTGTGGGAAACAGGAAAAAGAGGCGGAACACATTTGGTGTAATCTGTATAAGGACTCTAAAGAATAAGATGAAATTTTTAAAAATATTGATCACTTGATCACTTGACATCCTGTTATTCATCGATTTGCTCTAGCGGGTGCCAGTAATATTTCCATTTGACCCTATCAAGTGCCAGTGTAAATTTAAAAAAAAAATTTAAAATACCAAAAATAAGAACCATATATTATCATATTATTAAAAAATTTTGTTTTCCAAGAATTGCTACAAAAACAAAACAACATATTTTGCATCTTCAGTTTGAGTTAACCCCCTAATAGAAAAGTACACAAAGTTCCAAACTCAAATCAAAGTAAATCATAATGGAGTCTAATGCAAAAATATTTAGCAATGTTTACAAAATTTGATTTATGTAACCGTCTTTAAAATGGTGTTTAAAGTGTGTTCCCATGATTTAAATAATGGTGGTGACACGCCTGGAAGGGCTGAAGTTTTACTCTGGCTCTGTTTTCAGGCATCATTCTTGGCAATGTTCCGGGACCCATATTACAGTGCAGGGATCAGTTGGAGAGGTCCCTGCACACTCCAGCTGAGCCGCCTACAAACAATAGCTCAACTCTGGTACAATTTCTCGAGCCCTAAAATTTAAATATTAGTTATTTAGTTTTGGGTTGCTCCAGTCGGCAGTGTTCAGGGGCCAGTCCCAGCAGAATTCAGGGGACCAATGTGGTCAGGGATCAAACCATGGGAAACAGCAAGAAAAGTGGATGCTTTATCCATAGTTCTATTACTCAAACTCTAGCATTTTCTTTATTTACAAACAGTCTGGGTTCTGGACCTAACAATTCAGGACACTGATAAGATGACCTGAAACAGATCTTTTGTCTATAATAATAGGCTAACAATTTTTACTGTAATTCCTGTGTGAGATTACAAAAAATTCAGTTTATGAAATGATTATCATGAATGGTAGCAGTGTGTAATGAAGAAAATCAGGGCAAACATAAATTTAAATCTTGGTACAGCATTAAATTGCATAAACATTTCAGATAGAAAGTTGTGTAACCCACATGCTGTTAAAAATAATTCACTTCAAAACAATATTGATTTTTTTTCTGTTTTTGTGCTATATCTGGTGTTGCTCAAGGCTCACTCATGGCTGGAAGCCAGGAATCATTTTTGGAAGGGTTCAGGGGGCCATACGTAGAGCCAAGGAACAAACCCAGGCTATTCACATACCAGGTATGACCACTCCAGCCAAACGGTCTTACAGAAAAATGTAATTTTAAACTGATTTTGACATTAGTTACCACCCATTTCATGTATAACTTATGAAAATTGATAAGTTAAGCAAGGCAAGAGAAAAACTAGCACTAAATTTTATACTTTTATTCAACCTCCCTCCACGTTCCCCCATCCTTAAAGCTCTTTTCAAGATCCATCCCAAGGCACCTAAATCATTTAGTAAACGGCCTGCCTGCCGAATGTGCTTATTGTTGATTTAGTTAAGTTCAGGCAGTCGGTGTATTCGCTGTGGGACGGAGAGGGGAAGAGAAGGATGTGGAGCCCTCTGCTGTTTCTGAGGATACACTTACAGATACTCATTTAAAGTGATTGTTGCCTCGCTGGGCAGATCTGCATGATATTGACTCTGTATCTCAGGTAAAAGAGGAAGAAAGTCAACTTCATAAGAAGACTTTTTGATAATGTAACTTCTTTTTTGTAATATGCTACCCGATGCGGCAGAGCCTGGCAAGCTACCCATGTTGTATTTGATATGCCAAATACCAATAGCAATTATAAACCTCATTCCCATGACCTGATGTAATGGTTTGAGGCTTTTTATGTTCCTGGAGCAAGCAGGTGCCCTTGGGCTCTACTTGCATGAGACAGGACATATGGAGATGTTACTGGTGCCCGCTTGAGCAAATCGACGATGAACGGCAAGACAGTGATACAGTGATACAGTGATTCAACCTCTAAATGTTTAAAAACTTTGTCTATGAAAATCTTATTTTTCTTCTTTGCAATAAGCTTTCCAGTCTAAGTAGAACTTTACTGGAGAATGTCTTGTGAATAGCTAGTGTTCTGTCTTACATAATCAGATGTCCCTTTTCATAGTTTGATTCTACAGAGAAACACTGAAGTGTGTAACCGGTTTCCATCTAAGAACATTTTTCGCACATGCATGTAGAATTCTGTTAGGAAAAAAACTGTGTCTAGGTCTCAAAATGTGGTTTCTTTGAGAAGACCAGTCACAACAAGGTACAGAGAAAGCTAATCATAAATTATTTATGAAAACTATGTCAATCAAAAGAGGTAATCTTTCTGCTAGTGAAAATTTCTAATTTTTTCCACAAGTGGTTCACTTATGATAAAGACTAAATAAACAAACATTCTGAAGAGATACATGAATTTTTAAACATATTTTCAAAAAGAAAAATGAATAAGGGTGCTAATATGCTTATAAATATGTTTGCCTTAGTTCCCCTGGTATCATACATAAATAATAATATAGGTCAGAGGGCAGTGTACAGCTACACAACTGGAATAACAGCTAGTAGATTTTCTCTAACTTTTTCCTAACTTTTAAAATAAATAATTATGCAAAGTAAAGTAGTCTAAAATCTAAGAGGCTATAAATTATGGATTTTTAAGAAAAAGAGAAAGAAAGGCATGTGGGGGAAAATAAGAATGACTTAAGAATCCAATGAATTAAGAAGCAGCATTCATATAGCATATATCAAATAGGGTCAATAACTAGTCTAAAGTTATTTTCTAGTATTCTTTTACTAGATCATAACTCAAAGCAATCTTTTTTAAATTTAATAATTGCCTTTTAAAGTTTAAAATGTTGTAATACTACTTCTTAAATAGATAAAAATCTAAAAAATTCAATGGCTTATCACATTCTCAGTCAGCATGAGACCAGATTGCCAGTGAAAAAAAAGAATTCCCTACTCCACAAAAGCATCAAGGAATCTAAGCTGATGAAGGCTCTGTTATTGTTGGCACATTCACACTGCCTCACTGTAAATTGAAATCAGAGAATGAGAATGGAGTTATATGGGCTCAGTTTTTTTAAATTTTTATTAATATTTTATTATACCACCATGAGATATACAATTACAACATTGTTCATGTTTGGAGGTTTTGGTCACATAGTGTTCCAGCACCCCGCCCTCCACCAGTGTGGGCTCAGTTTTAAAAAAAGAAATTTTGCCACTTCTGTACATATTTAATTTGCCAACACTTTGTCACATGATCACACCTAACTGCAAGATAAAATGGGAAATGTAATATAGCAGAGTTCTAAGAAGCAGATAATTTGAAAATGAATGCAAATAATCAGGCCATTTTATTTCAATTGCTTAATCCCAAACATCAGAGACCATCAGATACTTAAGTAAAACATATATTAAAACACTTTAAATGTTTACCAGGTTTAAAGTGGGGCTGATTGGGGCCGGAGCGATAGCCCAGCGGGTAGGGCGTTTGTCTTGCACGTGGCTGGCCCATGCTGGCCGGGTTCGATCCCTGGCATCTCATATGGTTCCCCGAGCACCGCCAGGAGTAATTCCTGAGTGTAGAGCCAGAAGTAACCCCTGAGCATCGCCGGATGTGACCCAAAAAAGCAAAAATAAATAAATAAACAAACAAATAAATAAATAAATAAATAAAGTGGGGCTGTTGCAATGTATAATAAGGTCTCAGGTGATGCTGAGGATAACTTTCTAGAAAACTTCAGGAGAAAAGCAAAGGCCATCTCTTCAGCATGGTAACACTAAAAAAGCATAAATTTCACAGGATTAAAATGTAAATGCTATAAGTCATCTTATTACTTTTGGGAATTTTTGTGTGTTTTCATTGTTGCTTTTAATAACTATATAGTTCCTCTCTAACTTCACAGATATCCAGAGATTTATTAAATAATGTCTGCAAAATGTTGTTAGAACTATACTTGGTTATTTATATTATTTATTACTAGTTTGTCATTGATGAGAAGTAGGAATATTCAACTTTCAAATAATTTTTGTGCATTCCTCTATAAAATAAATAGCATCCCTCAGAAAGTTAAAAATTTTGCTTCCATATGACCCAATAGTATGGTTATATATTCCGGATGACTCAAAACACACAGCAGAAATGCCATCTGCACTTCGGAGTTTATTGCAGCAATATTCACAGTAGCCAGAATCTAGAAGCACTCCAAGTGCCCAAGAAATAAATGACTGGTTAAAGAAACTATGGTACATCTACACAATGGAATACTATACAGTTATTAGGAAAAATGAAACCATAGAATTCACTTATATAAATGGGTGCACATGGAGAGTATCATGCTTAGTGAAGTTAGTTGGAATCCTTCTTAAGGGACAGACATATAAAGATTGGCTCATTTATGGAATGTAAAAGAAAATAACATGAAAAACAAATACAGAAAAACAAGGGCCAGGAGAATTGGTCCATGGTTGAATGCCTGCTTCAAGTGCTTGGGGAAAGGGCAATTGAGATAGGGAAGGGACCACTATGACAAATATAGCTGTAAATGATTACTCTGGATAAGAACTGCATGCTCAAAGTAGGTAAAGGAACAAACACCATGACCTCTCAGGTCTGTATTGCAAACCATAATGCCCAAAGAGAGAAGGAAAGTGCCTGCTATAGAGAGGTTTTGGATGTGTGGGAGGGTTAATGGGGGGGTATTGGTGTTGGGAAATGTTCTCTGGTGGAGGGATGGGTGTTGGAATATTGTATGACTGAACCCCAATTATGAACAGATTTGAAATTTTTTATTCACAGTGATTCAATACAAAAGTAAAATAAAATAAAAATAAATGAGTTCAAATTAGTTATAAATGTAAGAAATTTCAATTGTGAAATTCTGCATAATAATGTCAATCCTCCAGTACTTTTTGTCCTGGACACATAAAACAGTTATTTTAAAGTATAAATATTCTATAACTTCAGCATTTAAAAAATACAGTTCTTGAGGGATGGGAAGATAGCTCTAGGGGCTGGAGATCACATCTGGCATACAAAAAGTTCTGAGTTTTTTTTCTTTTGGGTCAGACCCGAAATGCTCAGAGGTTACTCCTGGTTCTGCCCTCAGGAATTACTCCTGGTAGGATGCCGGTGATTGAACCAGGGTTGGCTGTGTGCAAGACAAATGCCCTACCTGCTGTGCTATCGCTCCAGCCCCAAAAGTCGTGAGTTTGATGCCTCACTGTGCATGGTGTCCCAAGAAGAGCAGCGTGTAACTCAGATACTTAATCAGTGGCCTCTCCCAGGAGCGAATCCCTGTGAGAGGTCTTTGAACCAAACACTATTGGGAAGATTTCCCCAAACATGTATTTATTTTTCTACATTTTGAATAAATAACTGGTATTTTAGGGTAGCACTATAGGAATTATTCAAGAAAAATGATACTTTCTATTATTATCCACCAAATTTCTTCTATCCTTTGGGAGGTCAACATTTTATCCATGTTCATTACAATAACATCAATCCAATATAGTACAGCAAAAGTTTTTGCCCATAGCATAACTCTTAGAGGTAAGCTAGATATGACTGAGCTGTTCACTTTCAATGATTAGAAAGGGAGATAATTCATAATATATTGATTCATTGTATAAGCAATATATTATCTTCCTCTCCTGTTTCAGTTAGAAATAAATTGAAAAATAAAATGCACCTTTAATTAAGAAGAAGTAAGAAAGGGAGATAATTTAAAAGTTACTCAATATCTAATTTAATTTTGCTAGTAGAAGAGAGAACTAACTTTGTTTCCCCTGATTCCTAGTGTCAAAATATTTCAAAATTATACAATTATATCAAATAGCATTTGATTTATAATTCTCTTGTCAATTAGATGAGGTGTCTTTCATTAATTAAAGTAATATATGTTCAACATTTCAAAAATAATCTGAAAATAGGGAACAAATTAATTGAGTTAAAATTCCTTCAGTCTAATCTTTCCTACCAGTCAAAATGTTAATTTTATTCTGTTCCACAGAGATATGTGTTGTTAATTCATATCACAAAGATGTGTACATATGCAAATATCTTTAATTACTTTCTAGCTAGAAACCCCCATATAGGCATTACATGAATTGTGTAGGCTATATGATATGTCATGATAACTTACTCAGATGCTGCTAATTATTTTGATCTGTGAAAAACTTTTTACTTAGATCATTTTGTGAGTCATAACTATGAGAAGCCTATATTACAGTTTTTCTGGTACCTTAAGTGCAAACTTATATATGATATACATAAGTTTTCTCTTGTCTCTATAGGGACATCTCTTATTAAAGTTCTTTAAAATATATACATAAAACAATGCAGTACAAGAATTCCTTCATCCACACTTTTCTCTTGCTATGCCTTGCTGCTGAAAAGTAGCAGATGTTGTGTTTATTGTCCGATTACACCAGTAACTGTATGTAGTGCTGTTTAGTGTGGAGTCACCGTGCATTCAAATCCTATCCAAATACCTCCTAAAAATGTTGGTTTGACCCTTAATTAGTTGGTACATGTCCACAATCCACCGGGCAAGGCTGTAGGGGTTGCAGAGTTGCTTTGTTCTTTCATAGCGAGCCTCCTCTCTACCTTCTGTGCAGACAGACGAGTCTCTTATCAGAAGGAGCAGATGGCAGTGCGAGTCTGTTTGAAATTGCAGACATGCACTTGGAGAACAGTTTCTAGAATTTTTTTTTGATGGAGTGTGTTACTTAGGATCGGATGACAATTGGTGTTAGATGCCTAGGAAAAAAACTTCTGTATTTTGGCACATAGATGTTTCTTGGGTTTTGTTTTAATATTTTGGCACTATTAAAATTGGAATAAAAATGAAACAATACATTGACCTTTGATGTTCTAGGTCAGTTTCCTGTGAATTATTTTGGTAATTTATAAAGCACATGCTCATGTATTAATAAAAAGGAAAATTCGAGGCCCCTCCCTCAATTATCTATTTTAGGCAGACAAGAACTATTGCAATCTCTATTCTAGGATATATGAAATAATATTCTTTTAGCTAGTTATTCTTTAAGATTCCTGGCACTTTTAAGACTGTCACCCCAGAATAACATTAATGGCATTTATTTTTACAGCTAAGCAGTGTTTTTTATATTCAGGCTATCATTTAATCCTCAGAACTAATGAAGTATTTAAAATTGTCTTTTACAGGTAGACTGAGTTTCTTTTTAACAAGAGTAATGTAGTTCATTCCATGATTAACAAATAGCAAATCCACCAATGTACCCATCAAGACATGAATAAAATAGGAAGTTCTGTGTGTTTGTAGGTAATTATTATGTGTCAATCATTCTGGAAGATACTATGAGTACTCATTTTATTTGTCAGAAAATTATTAAAGGGAAGGAATTGTTATCTCCATTGTGCATGGGGTCTTTGTGTGCACAGCATGTCCAAAGATGTTATTCCGGGAAGGGTTGGACATGTTTCAAGCTTGTCTGGTTAACTACAACTTTCATATTCTTCATCCTATTAGATTTAAAATGACAAGTTAGAATGGACTTCAGACATGCCTGGCAAGTTTTCCCTGTCAAGGCTGATGAAATTAATAATTTGGCTTTTTTAGTTTTTATCAAAGAATGATAGATGAGTTATTACAGATATTATAATATGACAACAGAATATAGACTTTGTTGCAGGTATGAATAGATTCTTGTACTATCATTTTGATATTTTAATTAACATATGTTTTCTCCCTGTTTGCACAACTAATCATAAAAACATAGAAAACATAGACACTCTATTTTCTTATTCTGATTCAGAATTAAATATAGATGAATTAGGCTAACTGTACTCCATCTCAGAAGTGTAGACACAGACTTATGCCCTCAGAACACTTGAACACATTAGTATGCAGGGAAAAATGCTTGCATTAAGGCAACAGATGGAATTAAATTTGTTAATGAGTTGTTCTTAAACAGATTATTTTGGATTACGATGTGGATCCAATGTAGTAACTTAAAAAATAGAAATCAGAAGAAACATCTTAAGTTAAAATATACTGGTAAAACTGTTGGTTTTAGAGATGATTAATCAAGAATTTGAGCATCCTCTAAATCTGGAAATGACAAGTGGATTCTACTTTAGAGCTTATTGAATGAGCAAAAGAAGTCCTAAACTCTTAATTTTAGAGTATTGAAGCCCTTTTATAATTCACTAGATTTCTACTGTAATATAGATAATAAATTTGCATTAAGCGCCTAGTCTCATGGTAATATGTTATAGTAACAATAGGAAATGAATACAGAAGTTTTATGAATAGCAAATAAAATAAGGTATATAAATTAAAAAACTGTCATATAGTAGAAATGTATACATAGTGCTACTTTAACAGATTTTATTATCTTTGATTATTATAATGTTTCTAGTCAGTTACATTGGGAGAAGAAATGTTGCCCCTTCTTTGGTATATTTTGTAAAGTACCCCAGACTATAATTTATGTATGGTCTTTTCGTTTGTATGTATTTTGTACAGATGTATATGTAAATTTTATTGATTTGAAATGAAATGCATCAGTCTATCTTTTTTACCATATGTTAAGAAGATGTAGGGTTTTTTAATGTTAGAGAAAAGTCACAAAAGGAAAATCGTTAAAGCTATAAACTTTGGCTTATAGGTAAATATGGGGAATGTAATATACCACTAGATAATTCTGGTTGAGAGAAACTATCACATATAGGATAGGAAAGGAAACTTGGAAACTCAGTACATTTGCTTCCTTATTTACTTTTTATTTTTATCATATCTAGTGAGAAGACAGATGATAGGAAACAGTATAACAATCATTTAATAATATATGAAAGATAAACTATTATACTTCATTACTTAAACTTAGAGAATCAATGAATCATAGCTATATCTCAATATAACTAGAAAACAGAGAAAACTAAACAGAAGGTAAATTTTACCAAGGAAATATAGATGGAAAAGATTTATGTAAAATTCAAGAAATTCCTTTAGGACTATTTTTCTGTGTTTTTTGTTATGGGTTTCCCAAATAGGTTCCCTCAGGCTCAGGATACCTGAGGTCAGTTTTAGTGTTACCAGTCAATATTTCAATGTAAGGATCATTTCAGAGATGTGCTATTATTCAGGTCCTGTTTCCTTTGTGGTATACAGGAACTTCAGAAACATGCCTAGGTCCTCAGACTTAATGAGGAACTTGGGATGGATTGATCCTGGATTAAGAGCATGTTGGGCACACAGCATTATTAACAATAGCCAGAATCTGGAAACAAATTGAGTGCTCAAGAACAGAAGACTGGATAAAGAAACTGTGGTACATCTACACAATGGAATACTATGCAGCTGTCTGGAAAAACTGTCATGAAATTTACCTACAAATGGACGGACATGAAAATTATCATGATGAGTGAAATTAGCTGGAAGGATAAGGACCGAAAGAGAATGGCTGCATTCATTTATGGAATATAAATATGTACTAGTTTTCTACTAATTGTTGAGAACAGTAATGCCAGACTAAACTGAGATTGACTGTGGACAAAGGATTTACATGTAATTCCTAAATGTATGTAGGGCAAGTCACAATGTGTAAGGGAAGAGAGAGAGAGAGAGAGAGAGACAGAGATAGAGACAGTCAGAGAGACACAGAGATACAGAGAGATAAAGAGACACAGAGAGACAGAGATAGACACAGAGAGAGACACAGAGATAGGAAGAGAGAGAGAGAAAGAGAGAGAAAAGGAAAGTGCCTGCCCTAGAGGCAGGCTGGAGGAGGGAGGAGGGAATCTGGAGACATTGGTGGTGGGAATAGGGCATTGGTAGAGGGGTGGGTGCTAGAACACTGTATGACTGAAACCCAATCATGGACATCTTTGTAATTTGGTAACTCACAGTGGTAAAATAAAATTAAATTAAATAAAGAAGAGCATGCTGGGCATGTACCCTAATGGTTATACTATCCCCTGTCTCTTAGGATTACTTTCATTACTATTTTTAGTTGACATTTGTTGTAATTTATTTAATCTTATGGACCTCATTCCCATGAGGCTCTTTGTGTTCCTGGAGTGAGCAAATGCCCTTGGGCTACACTTGCTAGCTTGCGACAGGATGTGTGGAGATGTTATTGATGCCCGCTCGAGCAAATTGATGAACAATGGAAAGACAAGTGATACAAGTAAAGTGATTATTTATTCATAATCACTTTATGAATTATGTGAATTAATTATTTATGAATTATTCATAATTCATAATTATGAATTATGTTTTGTTACTTTTTATAAAAATAAACATCCGACTTAGGAAGTGTGCTAAAAAGTAAGTTAAAGGCATAGGCTTATATAATAAAGGTGTGGAGTTAATAACCAGTTTTAGACTTTTGTATAATAAAATTCTAATGCTCCATTATTCTTGTGACTAATAAAGTATTTTTTCCACAACAACCATGCTCTGTCACCAAGTAGTGTTATGGATCGGGGCCAGAGAGATAGTGTAGTGAGTCGGGCTTGTAGTGAGCCTTGCATGTGGTTCAATCCCGGCATCCCAGATGGTCCCCAAGCACTACCAGGAGTAATTCCTGAGTGAAGAGCCAGGAGTAACCTGTGACCATCGCCGGATGTGAACCAAAAAAAAAAATAGTCTTATGGATTGAATAATAGTCGATAAAAACAAAACTTCTTTCCTATTGAAAAATATAGATGATCAATATATATGATCACAACATAAACCAAATGTTTACTGATTCTACTTTTTATGGACTTGCAGAAATTGAGATCTTGCTTTAGAGAGGAGCAATGACTTCTCTGGCATGACAAGAAAATTTTATACAAGTAAAACCTCTGTTCAAGTAAGTAATTCTTTTATTTTATTTTTTTTTTGCTTTTTTGGGTGGGTCACACCCAGCGATTCTCAGGGTTACTCATGCTCTGTGGGCTGTGTGCAAGGCAAATGCCCTGCCCACTGGACTATCGTTCCGGTCCCCAAGTAAGTAACTCTTTTTATGGTCTACTTTTTAAAATTATTGTGGTAAATTTTTAAATTTTGATAAAGAAATTTTGTACAGTTTGGAACAGAGCGTAGATGTTTTAACATTTGGTGATTGGCTCTATTTTTACTTCATAGTCAAACTCAGAAGCGATTTAACTGTGCATGGCTGATTAGCTGCACACAAATGGTCCCAGACTGTTAAGGGTTTTTAACTGGCATTCTTCTCCCCCTCTTGTTTTACTTCCTGTCTAATTTTTCCTCTTAATTTCTTATTTATTTTATGATTATAAATCAGTGTAGCTGATTTTCACCATATTTTACTGCTATCTTATACTGAGTTTATTTCTAATCTTAGATTTGAGAGAACCACAAATATGAATGGATATGAAGGGTCTTA
This sequence comes from Cryptotis parvus, assembly GCA_021461705.1. Classification (NCBI taxonomy): domain Eukaryota; kingdom Metazoa; phylum Chordata; class Mammalia; order Eulipotyphla; family Soricidae; genus Cryptotis; species Cryptotis parvus. Next base: position 108,310 of record JAJIBD010021916.1, on the reverse strand, counting down.
GACAACTTTGGAGATGCAGTTTTCATGTACATCAAAACCATATGCACTGATACTATTACAACCATGTTATCTAATCTATACTAATTATGGGTCCAGAGTGAACATATGGTGGATAAGCCTTTTGCCTTACATGTATCTGGCCTGAGTTTGATTCCTGGCATCCCTTATGGTTCTCGAAGCCAGAAGATTGACTTCTGAACATTGCAGGGTATGGCCCATACTAAACCAAACCAAATCCCCTAAGGAATAAAACAAATAAATAAAGACCTTTAGTGAACTTTTTCCCCAGAAGTGCTTTCCAAAATGCAAACGTTAATAGTACACAAACTTTATTTGATAGCATATTTGTGACATCAGATTCTAGGGTGGAGTACTTCTGAAATTTATTTACATTTCTTGAGGTTGCCAGTATTTTATGTATTAATGCGTGGATGAATTCTAATTTCTAGACACACTTTTAGTGAAACAGAGATCAGAAAACCTGTGTGAATACTACACACTTTAACTTTATGTACATACATTATAGAATGTGACTCCTAGTATCTCTATATCCAGAATCTGATATATATTATTGATAAATACACCTATTAGCCCAATTCCCAAAACATGCATTTCTTCCTTAATTTATTTGACTAATGGAGTTTCTAGTCAAAATCTTCTCTATACTCCATGAATATTAAACTTTACTTTATTTGAATAAAACCTGCTGTGAACGTATAGGAAACAAGCTTTGTATACTTAATCTTTTGATCTTGTTAAAATCTGGAACTCCTCACCATAATTCTCTCTTTAGTAGGTAAAAATTTTTTTATAAAGTTCTGAAATATGACTATGAAATACAAAGAAAAAATAGAAAAACAGGCTGAGCTCTTCAAAATATAGCAAAAGAAGCACTGAGATTTTTAAGGCAAAAAAACTGATAATGGATGTCTTGGATTTTATTAGATTTGGATTTAGCTTAATAGACGCAGAATGTAAAAGAAACATTGAAGCACTAAAGCAATTTTATGAATTCATATATGGTGCCCTGAGAAATTAAATGAATTACCTAAAGAGTATATATAAGGGAGAGGAGAGAAATTGGATGTCAACTTCATACCTCAGTTCCTAGCCTAGGTCTGTTTTGATATCATACCGGGTTATATTGGTCTATTGTCAAGTAATTTTAATCACAATATTTGCAATGCTTTAAAGTTTTGCTGTATCCTTATATATATTATATGATGGTAGATATGTTTAATGAAATTCATTTCAGGAAGCCGAAGCAAATTTAGTTTCACTAAGGAACATGAAACGATGAAGAACCGCATATGGGTCAGGTTTTATTTTTAAAACTGTATGAAATAGGAAACTGAATGATGGCACAACAGGTAGGGCACTTGCCTTGCATGCTGCCAACCCATGCTTAAATCCTGGCATTCGCGATATGGCCCCCTGAGCACATGATGAGTGATTCCTGAATGCAAAGCGAGGAGTAAGTTCTGAGCATTACCAGGTGTGGCCCCATAACAGCAAAAGAAAACAAAATCTGTATAAAATGCTGAAAATAACAGCCATCATTTAGTTTATGTAATTACATCATTTAGTTTATGTAATTACACATTTTCTATCTGGGGGTAGAAAATGTGATGGAAACATTTAAAAATGAAAATATCCTCAGAGATTTTATTCTTTTACATGCATTAAGGAAGCAGTGGAATTATGAACATAAAAGGTAGTAAGGAGATCGATCACGGGCTTTCATAAAATCACTAATTTTTCTCTCAGATGTAAAATGATCAAGGTGTGTTTCTAAATCATAATAAATGGTTGCTTTGGGCAGTACAAACAGTCTTCCATAACCAGATCGTTAATTTAGCTGCTGAATTCAGACAGTATACTTTTGCCACCTAAACACCCAGAATGTTTCCATATTTGTTGTTTTCCTTGCTACTTGGGATTTCGTTCAGATGATTGATTTTATAATTTAATGGTTCTTCAAAGTCAAAACTGTCTTTTAATCTGACATTTATTACTATTTGATAAATAAACTTTAATCTTGGAACATGGAATAAAGCCTTTCTTTATACATAGAATGTGAAGGATCGTACATTTGTTATTATGATAAGAAACAGAGACCACCCCAGCATACTTTTTTCCCATGCATGTTATTATAACACCTTATAGTTTTTCCTCTTGCATTTTACTCTGCCTAATCAAAATTATTGCCTTAGCAGATTTTTTAATTTGGTTTTTGTTGTGTTACACGCAGCGATGCTCGGGGATTACTCCTGGCTCTACACTCATGAATTACTCCTGGTGGTGCTAGGGGGACCATATGGGATGCCAGGGATTGAATGCAGGTCAGCCGTGTGCAAGGCAAATGCCTTACTCGCTGTGCTATCGCTCTGGCCTCCTTGCTTAGCAATTTTAATTGGTTAATATTTGTCTTTAGCATTTTCTAACTTTTAAATTACTCTATATTTTGTTATAACTATCCCCCTAGAGTATCTTTCTATTTTGTTTTCTCTTGTATTCATTTTTTGTTTATTTGTTTGTTTGTTTTGAGGCTGAGCCCAGCTATATTCAGAGCTTATTCCTGTCTGTACTCAGAGATACTCCTGGTGGGCCTGGGGAATTGTATGGAGCATTGGGAATCTAACGTGGTATGTGGCATGCAAGGTAAGTGCCTTCCTTACTATATACTCTCTCACCCTAGAACCATATTTTGTTGTACATTCTTCAATTCAAAATTTATCACTTGATCACTTGAATCCCGTTATTCATCGATTTGCTCGAGCCAGCGCCAGTAACATTTCCATTGGACCCTATCACGTGCCAATGTAGCCCAATGGCATCTGGTTGATTCAGGAATATGAAGAGCCTCAAACCGTTCCTTCAGGGTCTTAACAAGGAAGTCTGACCATCTTGTAGGTGGGCGGCCACGTGATCTTTTGACATCCCGTGGGATCCAGTCTGTAACGGCTCTAGTCCAGCGGTTGTCTCCAAATCGCATTACATGTCCAGCCCATCTGATTTTCGATGCCTTGGCAAACGAGACAGTGTCCCTGATTCTGGAATAGTGACGGAGGACAGAACTCCGGATTCCTTCACTCACGAGTGAGACGTGATATTCCAAGCATAGCTCTTTCGATGCCTCTCTGGGAGACCCGAATAGCATTCTCATCCTGCTTTCGTAGGGCCCAGGTCTCTGAGGCGTATGTTAATGCAGGGAGAACGGTGGAGTCGAAGAGATGTGCCCGGAGCCGGAGGTTCTTTGTCATTTTAGCTATTTCTTCGATGCCTTTGAAGGCATTCCATGCCGCTCTCTTCCTCCTGTGCAGCTCAGGTTTTAGGTCGTTCATCATGTTGACTTCTTGACCTAGGTACACATAACTGCTGCATTCAGAGATGTTTGTTCCATTGAGAGTGAATGGGGCCTCAGGAACTAGTTCATTTCATTTCTCATGAACATAGTTTTCTTCAGATTCAGCTGTAGACCTACCTTTCCACATTCTCGGTCAAAGTCAGCCAGCATTTGTGCCACTTGGCTAATGTTTGGTGTTATTAGAACGATGTCATCAGCGAAGCGGAGGTGGTGTAGTTGCCGACCATCTATCTTCACTTCCATTTCTTCCCATTCTAATTGTCTCATGATGTTCTCGAGGGTGGCACTGAAGAGTTTTGGTGAGATGGTATCACCCTGTCGAACCCCTCTTTTGACATCAATGATCACTTCTTTGTAGAATGGTGAGATCCTGGTGGTGAATCCGTAATACAGCTCATGAAGGATCTTGATGTATTGGGTTTGAACACCCTGTTTGATTAGGGCTTCGATGACTGCTTCAGTCTCCACAGAATCAAAGGCTTTCTGTAAATCAATGAACGTGAGACAGAGCGGCATCTTGTACTCCCTACAAACCTCAATGAGCTTGGTTACTGTGTGGATATGGTCAATTGTGCTGAATCCTTTTCGGAAACCTGCTTGCTTGCATGGTTGTCCTTCATCTAGTGTTCTGCTAATCCTGTTCAGGATGACCCGTGTAAAGAGCTTGTAGATGACAGACAACAGGCAGATTGGGCGATAGTTGCCGATGTCGTGAATGTCTCCCTTCTTGAACAGTAGAACTGTCCTGCTGGTTTTCCATTGGGAGGGCACCTTGCATTAGGACAGGTAGCATGTGAAGAGCCGAGCTAGTGTATTGATGAGTACCAATGGCAGATTCTTCAGGTGTTCGGGTCTGACTTTGTCTGCGCCTGGTGCTGTTCCCTTCTTTACCGGCGAGATGGCATGTCGGATTTCAGAAGGGAGAACTTTGGGAATGACATATCCATCCTGTGGAATTTGGTATGTGGCCAGGTGGATGTGGCTATCAAAGAGATTTGAGTAGAAGTCCTGGATAATCTTCTCCATTGCCTTTCTGGAAGATGTGATCGATCCATCAGGGCGTCGGAGGGCAGTCATATGGTCTTATAGTTGGCGAAGGACAGGCGGGCAGTGGGAATACTTTTCCCGGCTTCTGCTGCATCTTCCAGTATTTCTGCTCTTCTGTCTTTAAGGTCTGCTTTTATCGCTTCTCTGCACTGTTTAGTGAGCTTGGACGTTAGCATTTGGTCTCCTGAGGCTCGCACCTTGCCACGTTGGCGAATGAGCTCAAGAGTTTCTGAAGACAAGCGTCCTTTTGTGTCTTTCTCTCTCTCGGCATTCTTTGCACAATCATGGAGGTGCTGAACCAGTCGGTTGTATTCTTCATCGATGTCTTCAATGATGGTATCTTCCCATGTTGCCGCAATGGTGCCAAAGAGTTCCCAGTCGGTGGTCGTTCTGGGAGTTCTCTTCTTAAACGTTGCAGCTTTTTCTCCCCGTTGCGGGAAGTAGAATTTTGCACAAAGGAGACGGTGGTCCGATCCTGTCTGGAATTTGGGGACGACAGCAACATCGGTCAGACAAAACCGTCGATTGAAGATGATGTGGTCAATTTCATTGTGGAACTGTCCGCCAGGAGATTCCCATGTCCAACGTTTTGCTTCAGCCTTCTGAAACTGTGAGTTCCCATGAATAGTCTTGGTGGACATGATGAACTCAGATAGTCTCTCACCCTGTTCGTTCCATTCTAGGCCATGGGTCCTGATGTGGAGTTCTTCAGCCGATCTTCTTGGTCCTATCTTGGCATTAAAATCACCGACTATGATCTTGTAGAAGGTGTGATCTTTATTATAGAACTCCTCCAATTCCATGTAGAATTTCTCAATTTCATCTTCTTTGTATGTGGATGTTGGTGCATAGACAATGAAGATAGAAATTGCTGGCAGTGGGCCACATCTCCTCAAGTGTAATCACCCTATTCGGTTTGTTAGGCATTCAAATGAATCAATGTTGACAGCCATGTTCGTGTTGACAAGGACACCAACGCCACCGGCGCCTCTTTTCGTCACATGTTCCAAGGAACAATTCTTCTCCCGTGTCAAATACAGCATGATGCGACTGGCGCCTCCCTCGTCTCAGTCAGACCAATGATGTCGTACTTGATCTTTTGCGCTTGCACCATCAGATCCCTCAATATATGCTTCCGATGCTGGTATCGTGCATTGAAAGTACAGACAGTCATTTTAGTCCTTCTTCATTTTGGCAGCCTAGGACAGCCATGAAATTTTATCAGGCACTGCTTGTTTGCCTTTCTTACTGCTGCCATATTAAGGGCTCTTTCAGGGTCAGGAAAATAAACATTTTTGTTACTGGATTTGGCATATCGAACACGCATCAAAATTTATATGTTATTTTTATAAAGTATTTTATTATACCACTGTGAGATATGTGAGATATACAAAAAAAGAGTTCATATTTGGTTTTTGGTCATACAGTGTTCCATCACCCATCCCTCCACCAGTGCCCATCTCCCACCACCAACGTCCCCGGCTCCCTCCCCCTACTCCAGCCCACCTACATGGCAGGTTCTTTATTTCTTTCCCTTTCTCTCTCTTTCTCTTTTCCTTCCCCTCCAGACTATGGATTACAGAACATTGTACGTTATTTTTGAATTTGTGTAATCAACATAATTGTTACTGGGTTTTGGCCTATCAAATATGACACGGTAGTTTGCCAGGCTCTGACTTGTGGGTGGGACACTCTGTAGTAGCCTCTCATCTCGTGCATATATTGATGTACCTAATAGCTATCATATGATATGACAGCTATTAAGTATGTTGAGACCAAAAGCCAACATAACTGACAGGGAAGGGAAATAGCAAAACAGAGACAATTCCCAATTATTTTAAAAACACTGACTATTCTTTAAAGTGATGAAGAGTATCATTATAAACCTAGAGGCCCAGGAAACAACACACCTCCTATGTGTGAGGCCCTAGGCTCATTCCCCAGCACCAAAAACAAACAAAACCCTGTAACAATTATAGACCTCATTCTTATGACCTGAAGGAATGGTCTGAGGCTCTTCGTGCTCCTGGAGCAAGCAGTAGCCCTTGGGCTACACTAGCTATGTGACAATACATATGGAGATGTCATTGACGTCCGCTCCAGCAAATCGATGAACAACAGGAAGACAAGTGACAAGTGACAAGTAATCAATATGAATTTGTACTGTTTAGTTAAAATGTGACATACATCTGCATCCACATTTGCTTATTTTACATTAATAGAAATTATTTTAGTGCAATTTTATAGGCTAGCAGAAAAGCAGTTTAGAAGATATAAACTTCTCACTCACAAAACATCCAAAGTCTCGACAATTATTAGCACTGTTTTCCCTTCTCTGTCTTACCTACCTCTGACTCCCACACATTTGTGTAATTTTCAACTTTGACAAGACCTCCTGATCCATGTTTGCCGCTGACATTGGATATTTGTATCATATATATATATATATATATATATATATATATATATATATATATATATACACACACACATATATATATATATATATATTTAAGTTGAAAGTGATAATACCAACCTAAAACTGAGCATTAAACACAACAGATACACATGATAACCTTTAAATGTACGTGTTGCAATTCACAATGTGTAAGAGAAGGAAGAGAGATAGAGAAAGAGAAAGAAGTAATAAACTTATAGAGGCAGGCTACGGGAGGGGCGAGGGAATCGGAGATTTTGGTGGTGGGGAAATGGGCACTGGTGGAGGGATGGGTGCTGGAACACTGTAAGATGTAACCCAAATATGAACATCTTTGTAACTGTATATCTCACGGTGGTATAATAAAAATATTTTTTAAAAATCCCAAGTCTCAACAGTGCACATTATAACCCCTGGTCTGATATTGTGGTTCAGCAGGGTCCCCAACAGATATTAGGGTTTAGCAGAGTATCCTGCCATGAACTAGCTTAAAAGCATTCCCCCTTTACTGATGGACAAAAGGGATCACTGGATGCTAGGTAGTCAGAGGCTTGAACACCTTTTTCAATTCCAGTTGCTCTTTCAATTCTCCCAAAATGTGGGGGGTTGGGAGATTCCAGAGGTAAATGGACCTTGACCCAGAAACAATGGGAGGGTGTAAAAATGCTCCTCTTTCTCAGCCCATCTACCAGGGGACCACCCTCCAGAGATAAAAACCTGCCATAGGGCTATATACCTGCCCAGGACAGGGGCAGAATCCTGCCCTGAGTGAGAAAACAGAGTGAAACAAAGTGCTGTTTTCTCTTTTCCTTAGCTGGTGAATAGTCATCTTCATAATATTTCTAGACATTTTGCATAAAGACAGTAAGATCAGACATTTACAAAGTCTAGCTTGTTCTGGGGACATCTTGCTATATATTCCAGACTAAAATCCTCAAGCCAAATTTTGTCCTACTCCCAACCAGGTGCTGTTTTCAGTTGATTCTCTTTGGGTCAGAAAAGAGCTTTTTTCATTACCTTGCTCTTAGTTTATTATACTGTTTATGACACTTAGTCCATCCAAATCCCAGACTAGACCCTACTATTGGGGTGTTAGAAACTAACCATAAACCTGAGGGCAGCTGTAGTTTTAAGTTAGGAAATCTGACAGATGCCCAGAAGTAAATATTTCAGTTACTTAACTCCTACATCACAAATCCATAGCCATAACTGTCTTCCTGTGTCTATACAAAAGGCCTTTGTTCTGGATAAAAATATGCAAAAGGCATACAGGGAAGAGAAAAACAACATTTCACTTAAAATACAAAACCCCCAGATGGCAAGTAGGAGACAGAGAGCTGTGAATAAAGGGTAATCCAACATTGGCAAATCCTTCTCATGCGAAGTCTATAATGTCCATTAAGGTTTATTCTTGGTGATACACATTCTAAAGCATTAAAATCATGTTATTTCTTCATTATAGTGACTTCCTAAATAATTTTAATGCCTCTGAATTCTCTGTGTTCTATTTACTTATCCCTTTTCGCTAAACCCTGGTCTTTATTTTTTTCTAATAAAGGGAGGGGTGGAGGGTAGGGGAAGGTTGTGGAGGAGGGCACCCCCAGAAGTGCTCAGGGCTTATCCTGGCTCTATGATAAGCCATAAATAATTTCTGGTGGGCTTGGAGCCATAATACGTTCTGGACATGAAACGCTAGTTTGTGATTTGCAAGGTAAATGCATAAATCCTGATCTTTTACAGTGTTCATGTTCTTTCTTTTCCAGAATAGTTACAGTTCATGCAAAATATAACTTTCTAAAATTGGCTTCTTTATTTTTTGATATTTGCACTTAGTTACTCTGGCAGTGGCTCCATAACACTGAAAAAGAAATGAAAGGTAAAATCCTGGGTATGTCCTAGGATCTATCTTCAACACTCCATGTAATTTTGAGCCGTGCCAGGATGGATGTCTGAGTGCTGTGCCGAATAAGGTTTAAGCACACCAAAAAGAAAAAATGATAGAAAGCCATATTTTTTTTACAATTGTTGGCAAGCTTCTCAGGTATTAGAGAGCATTATAAATGATTCTTTTGTCCTTTGACTAGACACAGTCCCACTCTGTACCTAAAATGCTTATAATATCCTTTAGCGAAATTTTAATATTAGAAACTGACACAATTTGCCTACTATGGATAATATGGTAGAAACATTTCACCCATCACCTTCACAGAACTGTATTTGAGTAGAATTTTTCAAGATACTTATTTTGAGTGCATTACAATGACTGAAATTTTCAGGTTTCAGTATCTGATTCTAAATTTATTTTCTGTGTGATTTGAAACATTTTGATCATGGAATCTAATAACGATTGTTTTCCTAAATCAATATAGTTTTATATCTATGTCCCTACATGCAATTAAATGTGATTTTGATAGGTAGGCTTTTATTCATAGTCTTGGATTAATCAGAGGATTTTTTCTTATGCTCTGGCTATCATCTAAAGGATTTCTGCTGAGAAGATAAACAACCAAAACCAAATGGTGGAAAATGGATCATAAGTATAGCAGCCAGAAGTATTTATTCTTTACCAGTAAAATGCTATTGAAGTAGTTAGTTTTTTTTCTTTTTAACTTTGCCATTTTTGACTTAAATGTGTTCTTAAAATAATAGCTTTTTCTTGTTGTCTTCAGTTGACATCTTGGGTTTTTATTAAATTCATAAATTTCTATTATTTATGAGTGATTTAGTGACCACACCATGTGACATTCATGGAGAATAGGGCTACAAATATAAAGGGGATCAGAATAGATTCAACACTTACTTTTTTATTTATACTTATAGATCAGTGGGTCTTTCAGGAAGAAAACATTTCTAGCTTATAAATCTCAATATCCTTGAAATTTTTATTTCATAAGTATGATAAACTATTATTTCATCTTAAATTTTTAAGAAAAGAACAAATACTTCTGTACCCAGCTCACTTCGATATCACAAAATCTATAAATCTCTTGCTTTTGAACACATTCAAAAATAGGCAAGTTTTTATGGTATTTTATAGTATAACATTCCAAGTATAATTTCTTCTCATTTTAGCTCTGCCATGTGATATGCAGGAAGGCACATGGGAGGGAGGCGGACCAATACCCACCAAAGCAGGGCTCTGCCAGCAGCGCCCACTCCCTATTGCCTCCTCAAATACTCTCTGCAGAGTCACCAAGCTCTGAATAATTTCATGTATCAGAAATCTGACTGAAACTCTGGTGTGTTTTTCTTTTTATTTCTTTCATTTTTGAGTCAGGTTGGATAGCCCCTTCCGCCCCCCCGTGTACTTCTGGGAGCTCCAGTAGCTCTCCCAGCCTCCCAATGTCTGCCACCACCATCTACGCTCACTCAGACAGTCTTCTCTCCGTTTCCCAGGAGACCGTTCTAACCCTATGGAGTTCTGCTTTGTGGACTCTTTGACCCAGGCCGTAGATCTGAACGTGTCTGAACACTTCCTGAATCAACGAAAAGAAGTTTAATAATTTTTTTTTTGGACCTTTTCTGTCACACCTGTCAATGTTCAGGAGTTGTTCCTGGCTTTGCACTCAGGGATGACTCCTGGTAGTGCTGAGGGGGCCATATGGGATGCATGATATTGATCTTGGGTTGGCCACATACATGACAATTGTAGTTCCTGCAAATGATAGGACCTACTGTATTATCTCTCTGGCCCCTCTTAATAAATTCTTTTTTTTTTTTTTTTTTTTGCTTTTTGGGTCACACTCGGCAATGCTCAGGGGTTTCTCCTGGCTTTTTGGCACTCAGGAATTACTCCTGGAGGTTCTCGGGGGACCATATGGGATGCCGGGATTGAACTCCGCCGGCATGGGCTGGCTGCATGCAAGGCAAAAGCCCTACCCGCTGGGCTATCGCTCCAGACCCAAATTCTTAGACAAGAACGTATCAACCCTGCAATCGGATATAACGATGTTCACATAAATTTATTTTCCAGACCTATTGATTTTAATAGTGCAACTTTGTTAGTGAATCAATTGCAATCCTAGAATTTTATCAACAGTTACTGATTTTTTTCCACATAAAATTGAATATTTAAATTAGAAAAAAGAAATTGACAAATATCCTTTTTAAAAATAAAAATATCAAATGCTTTTCTAAGAGTTCTTTGTGCTCAGAAATGTCCATTCCTTTGTCTCAGTGCTTTAACTGTGCCTGTGTGACGCGTGCATGCGCTGCTGTTCACTATGCTGCTTTCATTTGCTTCTCACATAATTTTAGGACTTAATCTTTTGTTTGTGTTTGTTAGCTTAGAAAATCTATATTATCTTTTCTCATAATTAAATAAAAATTATGAGAATGACCCCTTTATAAAACATGTTGTATTTATGCTTCATGCTTTACTAATAAGGAGACATGCCTGACATAAATAAAGTGAAATAAATAAAGTGAAAACTGAAGATTTTTCTAAAGGCATTTTGGAGGAATATTAATGGCTTTAGGTTGTGATTTATAGATATTTTTTATGAAAATGGTGATGTTGAATCTGTAGTATCTCTCTTTAGGAGAACCTGGGAAGACTAATTAAGCATGTTAATGTCATTTGTCTGAAATTGCCTAAGGTCAGCTACGAATGAATGTCAATGCATGCTGGCTAGGTGGATTTTAAGTTGGAACTAGTTTAGGATGTGAAACACAACTCACTGTACGGTACTTAGCAGGAAGAATTGTGGGGCTGAATTCTCAGAGTAGACTATATTATCACACTGAATCAGGACCATGGTCGCTCTCAGGCTGCAGAGTTTGCGATCATGAATCATTGAGGTAACTGAATCACAAAAAATAGTATCCATACAATAAGAAGCAGCCTGAAAAAAAAACAGTGTATATTACTCTGTGGGGAAACCAGTTTTTGAAATTTACATCTCAGCCACCTGATATTGTGCAGTCCATAATAGAAGAGTTCCTCCAAAATTTTGTTTATCAGGGTCAGCCTCAGAAATCTAATCGAGTAGCTTGCCAGTGATTTAAGCTGGAAGGCTCTGTTTTCCATGGCTTTTTTGCACAGAGAATTGAATTTATGGACTCTTCATGCAGCAGTGGCTATTACATGCATGGTGCCAATGACTACTTGATTATCTCGGAAGGACCTCAAAGCTAGTTGGGCATGAAATAGAGGACCTCTTCAAATGAAAAGGATCAGAATATTCAACACAGTTTATAAAGTGTGACAATTCTATTATGTAAGTTTGAACAGCAGCCACTGTTGGAAAAAATTCCATGAGAATATCCAGGAGAAAAATAACTTGGCAGTGTGAGTGACCATGAAAAAATATAGGCTTCATTACTGGTGGGAGAACAATATTTGAAGATTTTCTATCTAGAGACACTGAATTATGCTCCAAAGAATATAGAACTAGATTCTGGTAATGTAAAACTATTATGACATAGATAATATTTGTAAAGGCTGGCTCTAGATTTAATATGAAAAAAATTCCTCCATGATTGGATTTTGAAATTATTGATAATATTGAGGCAACTCTAAGTAGAGCTAATAACTATCTTACTTTTTATGATAGCTAGGGATCATGCATAACTATGTGCAAGAACAAAGGACAAGTCAGCAGAGTGTTCTTTCCTTAAGAAGGAGGAACTATTTTCTTTTCATGAACTTCTTATTTTTAGAGTAACTTTAGATTGCAGTATTAACAGAAAGGTATATGAGAGTTGCTATGTACTATACATAGAAACAATTACATAGGACCAGTTTCTCCTATTATCAACATATTACTTAAGAATAAAAATGTTTTCTATAATGTACAATTAATAATTATATTATTAGAATCATCTTGTTTATACTTGCTGATATGTAGCTATTACATTATGTTCTTTTTATTTGCATGAGTCTATCCGGGGTAATTAATAACACTATTGTTGATCTCGGAATCAGATTCCTTTTGATTGCAACAGTCTTCTATTTATGACTTTAAAATTTTTGCAGAGTACTGGTTATGTATTTTTTAGAGTCTACTAAAATTGAAAATTTTCTGTTATTTTTACAGGATTAGGCTAGGACAATAAATTCCTAGAAGTTCAAAGAGGCAAATTGACATTTTCTTTCTATCTTATCATGGAAGCATACTTACTATCAATATGATTAGTATTTATTATCAGACTTGAGGTAGTGTTTATCAGGTTTTATTCCACTGTAAAAATGTGCTTTCTCTCATTTTCTATATTTCTTGAAAGGAAGTCACTATACATGCCCAACATTTAAAGAATAGGAATAGGCTTAACCTTATTAAAAGCAAAGCATCTAGGATCCAGAAAGATACTACAGGGATTAAGGTACTTCCCTTGCATGTGTCTGATCCCAGCTCAAAACCCAGCACTAAATTTGGTCCCATGAGTAATGACAGGAATTACTTTGATCACAGTGTCAGGAATAAGCCCCAGAGCACCCCTGAAAGTGCTCCCACCCCCTACCCCCAAATAAAAAAGTGATTACTTGGAATTCTTCTGCTTTAAATATTTTTCTTCTTCCCTCCATTAGTTTATTTATTTTATCATTTATTTACTGCTAGAAGGACTGGAACTTTTATAATGGGTGTTAAAATTTCATACAATTATATTTAGTTTGTTGTTTCAAGTTTTCCATAACAGTCTCTGGCTCAATATTAACCCAGTTTTAGGCAATGAGTCTTATAGTCATTTGAGAAAATAAAATTGAACTCTGCCAATGTAGAACAATTATTTGAGAATTCGAAGTTCAAGTCCACTGTGCATAATTTGAAGTGCTTCCATATTTGCTCATTAGACAATTTTTGCTGACCTACTTGGGAAAGAAAGATTCTGATCTTAAAAAGAAGGAAAACACACTTCTATCTTCTAAATGAGCATACCAAAAGCAACAAAGGCACGTGAGTTATTCCTTGAAGTCTTCAGGGAAGAGTAGTTTAATAGTATATTCTAGTATTGTATAATACCCAAGATTAAGAAACAGTGAGATCTCCTGATTAAACATATAAACTAAAGCAGAGGTACTTGAATTATGGTTGTGAAGCTTTATAAAGTGTTCTTCATACCAGGGGATTCTAATATTTCCAAAGAATTTGAGTTCTCCTTTGTAAAACAAAGATAATTACCTTTTCAGTGGAATGCTGAATGGGCATACTAGGACACTTGTAAAACATGTTAGACTTCATAGCAAAATGCTCCTCGAAGTATACTACAGTGCTAAGTTATTGCCATGCCTCTAGTTGACCCACACTTTCCATTATCAAACCTCAAGGACAGGTTTTCAGGAATAAAAAGCAATTTGAGCAATGATTTTATTTATTTGAGGATCTTCTATTCTTTCACTTCTAACACTTCATTTTTATATGGTTTTACGCAATTTTTTTCTGCACTTTCGTTCAAGTTTCTCTGAGTGAACTTAGGGCATTCCCCCATGGCAAAACAGAGGTAGGTTATTGAACCTACCTCTGCTGAAAGAATGTCTGGATTTTAAATGATTTATAAGCCTTTGCTCTTCCAATTCTGAAATTCTGTGACTCAGTACCACATGCAGATCAAGAGAAAATTTAATGAAGGGAAAAGAAGTTGGTTCTATTTTTACTACTTAGATTTTGAATTTGTCATCATGTCACCCAAATAGTTTAGGGGCAGTGCTGATGTAGACAGGCAGACAGGGGGTCTCCAAGGCAAAGAAGTTTCACCCTAAGGCTGTCCAGATTCACCTGTTTGGAAACCGGAACCAAGACTTGATAAGACCCTCAGCAGACCCTGAGGAATCCGGAACAACCTGTCTCAGCCAGGCCCCTAATCTGGTTACATTCCAGGACAGAAGTCCCAGCAGGAACAGAGGTCTAGAAAAGGAGATTTTCAAAGAAGACCACTCCCAAAGTCTACTCCCCTTGGCAACAGCCCTAGCAACCTAGGTGGAAGCCCCATATGGGAGTAGCTTGGGGAGAAATCTATAAAAGCAGTCCTGACCAAAGGATGGCACGCACATGCTGCATGGACACACATGCTGCCCGAGCCCATGTGGCCGAGCACATGTGGCCAAGCACATGTGGCCAAGCACATGTGGTTCGAAGCACATGTGTCGCCTGCATCTCCCCTCTTGAGATATGTACTCTCTCTCTCTCTTACTTTCTCTCCCCCTCCCTTTCCTAAATCCTCCTTAATAAAATCTGTAAAAGTTCATTGTTCGTCGACTCCTGAAAATTCTTTTTCTGCGAGGAAGACAAGAACCCTGAGGCAACCCTGGGTGAGGCCTAGGACTGACTTTCCTTTCCGGCAGAGCAATTCCTCACTCCAGCATGAGTCCGTGGCTCCCCGAGAAATCTCGGGTGGTGGGGATCAACTCCCCGTGCCTAGAGATCAAGCAGACATCAGGTGGGACTTGATGGCCATCTTGTGGGGCTGGTGGGGATCAGGCCCACGCCGTGCTGGGGCTTATAGCAGACTTTATCAGTCCTTAGCCTGCCCAGCAGGTCTTGGGCGGCTGGGAGAAAGCAACCATCACTCTCCCCTTCCAGCCTCACATAAGCCACCCGTGAGGCCTACCTGCATCAGTGCTGTTTGCAAAAGCAAGTACAATAGACTTGAGCCTAAAACATGGAATTGTGTGAAAAAATCAAGTTGTATAAACACATTGAATATACAAATATGCATAAACTATCATTACACGGATATTGTTGGCTGCTTAAAATCACCTGAGCTAAAGAAATCCTTTTAGTGGTATCTGGTCAGTCTTCCATGAGATATAAATTTTTAATTAAGAAATAGTGAAAAAGGAATCTGAAATATATAGATATCTAAATATGAGCCAAGATGGAGAATGGATCTCTCAATGATCCATATCTGAGAAGAAACTACAGATTTTTCATTATGGGTAAACTATATATTTATTTTTAGAGAGCAGCTGTAAAAGAATTTATAACTGTTCTTTCACCTGTTTTTTAAAGTGTTGTAGCTTTTCACATAATATCTCATACTTTCAATAATTTTGTGTTTCTATTCCAAATGCACCCAGTTTTTCTCAACTGTTTGATCACATATATCTTGTGCCTATACCTATACTTCCCTTTTTTTTAAATTTTCCCTTTGAAAATAAAAAATAGATTCATCAACACTTTTGCAATTGTATATCTCATGGTGGTATAATAAAATAATTAAAAAATAGATTCTTCTGTTTCATTTTCTCAGAGACAAAGTCAAGTATGAAACCTAATCAAAAGAGAATTCAGATGATATCTCATCTCTTGAAAACATCATCCTGTAGTTAAGCTAGGCATGGGTCACATCTGAGCCTTAAATTTTAAGTTCTTGGGGGGGAACGATAGCACAGTGAGTAGGACTTTTGCCTTGCACGCAACCTACCTGGGTTTGGTCCCCGGCATCTCATATGGTCCCCAAGCACCACCAGGAGTAATTCCTGAGTGCAGAGCCAGGAGTAACCCCTGAGCATCCCTGGGTGTGACCCAAAAAGAAATAAAATAAATTTTAAGTTCCAACAGAAAGCAGTGGGAAGAATAGTAGCACACTCTGCTCTTGCTCTCTCCCTCAGGGCTCTTTCAGTTTGATCTGTTGCAGAGTTTGAAAATCAGGAGGAGCAGATCAAAGCAATGCAGGCACAGGTCATTTCCTGCCTCCTCCGCCTACCGTTTTTTTTAACATTTGGTCACCAGATCACTTAGAACATAACCAAAGGATTAGTACAAGAATTGCAGGAAGCATATATTCTGTTATCAGGTAGAAAATAGATGCTAACCAGTAAATATCATATAAATATTATGTTAATTTGCATTCAAAAATAATTTGTTTTCCAAAGCTCTCAATAACTCCAGAGTTATAAATTCCACAATAGCTAAAGTCACACATCTATCAAATAATTAAATATTTGTTTTTGAACTTTTACTGTTTGCTACCCAACATGTTCTGCCAAAGGCTGAATTTCCAGTCGTGACCCGCTAATTCACTCCTGCAAGCTGCCAAATTTCATTCACAATAATAAAAGAAAAAAGGTGCATCATGAAAATCAGCATTTTAATCTCCAAAAGGTATCCTGAGATGAGAATATTTTTAAACACTACCCAAAATAATCATTCTAAAACGTATTCTCTATATCCCTGTAGGGTAAACATACCGAGCTTTTCTGGTTTATTAATGTCGAGCCATTAAAGTGCTCCATCTAGCTGAAGCCTTCATTCATCACTTGCAACCCTCTGGCTAATTTAGTCGTGAAATCTTCCTGATTCCTCCCACTCATTTCTTTTAAACTCATACACTCCCCTCCACCAAACTCTCTGCCACCATTGTTCACACTGCCTTCATTTCTCATCATCTTGAAATGCTAAAATGGTCTCAAAATAGTAGCTCAGAGTTCCTTCTTGTCACCTTCTAAGCAATTCAAAGTCTTTTGCTCCTAAGATCTAGAAAAGTCTTAAATTCCTCCAAGATCTTCTGCCTTTAGTCTTCCTATCTCCTTTCAGTTCACTCTGACTTGACATTCCTGTCCTTCTGTGTCTATCCCATTCTTTTTAGAAGGTTTTCAGAAGAGACTTTCCTTTTTTTTTCCTTCTGAAATGACTGCCCTCTTCCTTCCTCAACACTGCATTGTTGAAAACTGAACATTTTACGTCATACTTTGGAATCAAACACAGATGTCATTTCCTCAAGAAAGCGCTCACTGATTTTCTAGGTCCCCCATACCACTGAAGTTTGTGGGATCCAGTGTCATTTCCTAGTGCTCAAAGGATCTATCACTGGCCGTAATTGTTCTTTCATTATTTAAGTAATTATTTGTTATCTGTTCTGATAGAAATTTGCTTCAGGAAGGTCTGGTTGAAATTTCCTTTTTGCACTTTCAGTTGTTGAAAATGCCTCTGCTATTTTATACCTAGATGACTCAAAATGCATGATAACTCAGAAAAGTGCTTTGTATGCTTAATTGGACATAGTACCACTCACTGAAATACTACTATTCATCAATGGGTTTATGTCTGAAGTCAAGCAGAGAGGAGAGCTAGATAAATAAAACAATGCCCATAAATAACTGACTAGGAATGTTTATCAAGAAGTCAACTTGATAAAAGGATCTACAGAGCTAGCTGTCTTGACAGACTTGGAGTGAGGTATTTTTAAACAAAGTGAGATTCCTACCATAAACTTTGGGTGCAGCATCTGAAAAGAAGTAACAAGATTGGTGTTTGCCTAACTTATGTTTCCAGGATATCAAAATGAAGTAACTTAAAATCTCAAGCATGAGGTTTAAGTATCAGGCTCAAGGGACTGTGAGCAGCATTGAGACTAATTGGGCACCACTTCACATAGGATTTTCTGTAGGAAAGGCTCATCAGCAAAGGAGCGTCAAGTGTTCTCAAGTCTTGCACTAAAATCTGTATTGGAAGGGTGACTCAGGTGCCATGGAATATTATTTGAAGAGCTTCACTCCTTTTCTGAAGTAACTTCAGACTTGTCATTTTTTTCTGTTAATGGCAATTTTCCTAAAAAAAAAGACCCTTGCTTTATATTGATGTAATAAAGAGTATATAATGAGCAAAATATAAAAGGAAAAAAAAAAGAAATTATTCTTAAATAATTTTGATTCTTAAATATTTTTTTATTTCTTTTTAATTTTTTTATTATACCACCGTGAGACATACAATTATAAAGGTGGTTATAATTGGTTCTTGGTAGTACAGTATACCAGCACCCATCCCTCCACCAGTGCCCCATTTCCACCACCAATGTACCCCACCCCCTCCCGCCCACCCTCAGGCTGCCTCAATAGCAGGTACCACAGTATCCTCTCTTTCTCTCTCTCTCTCTCTCTCTCTCTCTCTCTCTCTGTCTCTGCATCTCTCTCCCTCTTCTTTTTACACATTGTGGCTAGCCCTGCAGATATTTAGAGTTTATCACTTAAGTCTCTTTGTGTATATTCAATGGTGAGTTTTAATCTGCCATTACCATTTCCCGCATTTAGTAAAACACTGGTATCTATTTATATCCTATTAATGAATGCAGCCATTCTATATCTGTCCTTTTCCTTCTGACTAATTTCACTCAGCATGATAGTCTCCATGTCCATCCATTTACAGGTAAATTTCATAATTTCATCTTTTCTAACAGCTGCATAGTATTCCATAGTGTAGATGATATTTTGATTAAAGGAATAGTGCATTTTGTTTGACAATATAGAGTGATAGAACTGTTCATTTACCAAATAAGTCTTCTCTTTTTGTTTAGTCCATAAAATAAATTAAAAACAGAAGTTAACAGAGAAAAATAAAACTTGAATTATTTTGAAACTCTTAAAAATGTTTCTGTAATACCAGGCTAGACCTGAGAATTGAATGTAGGCAAAGGGATATACATGATAAACCCTAAATGTATGTAATGAAAGTGACAATGTGTAAGACAATAAAGAGAGGGAGGGAGAAAAAATAGAGAAACAGGAGGTGAAGAGCGAGTGGGAGAGAGAGAGAGAGAGAGAGAGAGAGAGGAGGCAAAGAAGTACTTGCCACAGAGGCAGGTGGGGAAAGGAGGCAATCAGGGCACACTGGTGGTGGAAAGTGTGCACTGGTGGAGGGATGGGTGCTGGAACACTGTATGTTCAAACCTAATAAGAACAGTTTTGTAATTGTATATCTCATGGTGGTATAATGAAATAAAAAATAAACAAATAAAAATATAAAATAGCTTAAATTGGAAAGAAATGTTTCTAAATATCACCAGTCAATGATGTAAACAAATTTGAAGAAATAAATCAATTAGGACTTATACATTATTTATGGCTGAGGCTTAGCAATAGGTGCTCTCACTGTATTTGTCTTTTTTGTCTTAATTTAATATTTAAATCACTCTAAGTAGGTGGAGTTGTTTTCAAATAGCTAGGAAAAGATAGATTACTCTAAGTCTAAAAATAGATGCATCTTAAAATAGTGAAACAACTTCATCCAGCTTTTTAAAAAAAAATCTGCTTTGGATATTTTTCTCCCAAAAGTATTAAAAAAAAACTTTCTCTCAATTCCAAAATTCTAAAAAATATGTCTAAATTGTAACATTAACAATCTTTCTTCTGGCAAAATTTCAACATAGCAAAAATGAAACTTTACTCATATATTGCTTCCCTCTATCTGAAAAACTGAAAGTGGACTGAGAAAATCCATAAAAATGCTGACTGGATTCACTTTAAATTCATGATTACAAACCTCAAAGAGACATTGTTCCTGACAGGCAATTCTAGTCTGTATTTCCCCAGTTGATTTACTCCATCAGTCACCTCTTCTCAGCAGATTCTCTTGAAGAATTTGAAGACTTCCAGATGCTTCCATTTACATGTCTACCTGTTCATCAGTATTTGTACATATGGACTTTGTCTTTCTGCATAATATGCGGCTAAACTGACCCCAACAATCTAACAACAGTTTATGCATGTATTCAAAGGTGCTGAAAAGCTCCTTAATATGCAAGATTTCTCCTTAAATAACTTTTCTGAACTTTATTAGTTTTTTTTTGAGTCACAAGACAGATTCTTGAGTCTGTGTAGAGGCAAGAATTGGTTCTTAATACTTATCAGTATGGCTACAAATGTTTACGCTTAAATATATATTATGTACCACCAATTTTTTGTCATATGAGTTCAATAGCTTAAATGTACATTATGTAGCACCAAGTTTTGTAATATGAGATTCAATTAGATCTTTGAATAATTGTGAATTTGTAGTTCCCAACAAAAAATACAGTTTCTAAAAAGCCAAAATTCTCAACAATTTACGTATTCCTGTTTAGATGCCATATTGAGTCCTGAGCATTAATTCAATGGGAAAGGTGCATGACTTTCATGCAACCAACTGGGGTTCAAATCCTCAGTAACTCATAGTGCACCCTGAGTACCACCAAGAGTGATCTCTGAGCTTAGAGCCGGGAGTAAGCCCAGGAGTGTTGATCAAATAAAACAATTTTAAATAATAAAGCACTACATATTTTTATAACTTATAATAAACATTATATATAAAACACTAAATAATATAACAGTATCATATTATTAATATAGTATAATTTAAAAATAATATATTAACATACAATATTATATCTATAACATAATATATTACACATAAAACACTATAATATGATATAATATATTTATATACAATATAACATATATAAAGCACTATATATTGATATATAATATATATTATAGCATATAGTAATATATTATATAAAGCACTATAAATATTTTATTATTTATATATAACCATATATAAAACATATGTTTCATTATTTATATATAAACATTATATATGTTATATTATTAAAACATTTTGACAAAGCACTATATATAATTTTTAATAAAGCACTATATATGTAGACATGTGTGCATCTTAAAATTAATTTCATGGCCTTTGGATACTTTAGTCAGAAACTTTAGAATTTACTTGGATTTCTAAAGACTTTAAACGAGGAACTGTAGAGGTAGATCTTACTTTTATTATTAATATTATTTAGGGTTATTTTCAAATATTCCTGATGGAAAAGACAATCTCACTAAGTGCAAAAAATCCTTCTTTTAGTTAATATTTTTCCCATATAAAGGAAAGCACATATTTTTAAAAATTTCACCTCTCCTGATAGGAAAGTCACAACTTCAGTTTAACATTTTCATGCCAGATCTCCTTTGGAAATGTGTGAAGCATGGCAGGACTTGCTGGGATGAGTGCAGCATTTTCCTGAGTCTGGATAATAGAAATGTAAACGTCTTTGACTTGCAGACTCATATAATGTGGATGGCTATGCCTTTTATTGTGTAAGTCATCATGTCACAAATCTATAACTTTAGGCATAATTCCATCTTTCACATAGGTTGATGCTGTATTATAGATGTGCTTTTTAAAAATCTAAATATCTTATTAAAATCCAATAATCACAAATCCAATTCAAAATAATTGCTATTGGTAAAAATTATCTTTTTAAAAAAGTATTGCATCTCTTTGTAATAGAAGAATGTGCTGCAGGTGACTTGGTATAGGTGGAAGCCACGTAGATAGCCTTAAGAAAACATTGCGTTCACCTCTGCTCAACCCACCTCATCTGGCTGCTACGTGGGAAAGGCATGGATGCTTTAGCTCAGGACTAGTCTGCTCGAGCTCCTAGACATCATGGTTAAGTTCATCCCACTAACCCCTCAGGAGTCATCAAGCTGTGCTCAAAGCCCACTTGTTCTGCAAGCAGTGTGACTGGCAGACATCATTGAAGTTCTCAGGGACCCTTGGAATCAGGCTGGAGCAAGGACCTGCTTTCTGCAAAAAAGTCAGTCCTAGCCTCTGCTCAAATGTCCAAGACTGCCGGCTTACTGGCAGAAAAGAATTTCAGAAGGAGGTGAAATACTGAAGCAAAACATTTTTTCCTGAAAAATATGTAGAGAGATGTGGAGAGAGAGAGAGAGAGAGAGAGAGAGAGAGAGAGAGATTGAGAGAGAAGCATGAGACATGCTCAAGAGAGAACATAGGTTTCTCGTGAGTGGATACAGCCGAAGGATGTTTTGGAGAAGCATTACGTACATATTGTTCTCTTTCTTCCTTATTTCTGATTCACATACACATCTTGTTGACTTATATTATTGATTCATCAACTTAAATTCAGAGTCAATGAATTTATACTTCTTGTCCAAATAAGATTATTTAGTAAAAATATTTTTCCATAAGGCATTTCATTTCCTTCTGATGCTTAGAAATACTAAATAACCGGTACTTCAGCTATGAGCTTAGATTTTAATAGCAAAATCCACAGGGGATAAAAAGCATAAAAATACGACAGTAGGCTTTGAAAAGAAAACAGAAAGAATACAGGATTTTTATTTGATATCACATTTGATACAATTTGACATGCACATCAATAAAGTCAAACTTTAAACCTCTCCGTTTAAAGTTAAACAAGTCTGTGGTTAATTGGGACTGAAGGACTGTATTGATCTGGGTGGGTCAAAAAATTTTTGGCAAGAAAATAAATTATAAGTAAAGAATCTATGAACAATGACTATAGACTATATGTGTGTACAGTATGTATATACATATGAAATATATTATATATATTGTGTACAGACATAAGTATATTTATATTCATATGATACTGTTACATTTAAAACTATATGTTTCTATTAAAACCAAGAAAATTATTTTTTAAATTTTTAAAAAATATTTTATTATACCACCATGAAATATACAATCATAAGATGCTCATGTTTGTCATATGAAAAAATGCTCATCATCACTCATCATCAGAGAGATGCAAATCAAAACAACAATGAGATATCATTTTATACCACAGAGACTGGCACATATTCAAAAGAGCAAGAAAAACAAGTACTGGCGTGGATGTGGGGAAAAGGGGACACTCATCCGTTGTTGGTGGGAATGCCGGCTGGTACAGCCTTTCTGGAAAACAATATGGACATTCCTCCAAACACTAGAAATTGAACTCCCATTTGACCCAGCCATATGATTTCTGGGCATATACCCTGGGAAGCCAAAAATAAGCAGCGAAAACACCATCCCTACTTTTATGTTCATAGCAGCATTATTCACAATAGCCAGAATCTGGAAACAACCAGAGTGCCCGAGAATCGATGACTGGATAAAGAAGCTTTGGTACATCTACACAATAGAATACTATGCAGCTTTTCGGAAAAAATGGAAGTTACAAAATTTGCCTATAAATGGATGGACATGGAGAAGATTATGTTGAGTGAAATTAGCCAGAAGGAGAGAGACTGATACATAATGAGTGCATTTATTTGCATGACATAAATATATATATACATATTATGATACCAATATTCAAGGTATCCAATGTATCGGGAGGTCTTGTCAAAGGTGGAAATTATCACAATCGTGTGGGAGTCAGAGGCTAGGTAAGACAGGAAATGGAACAGTGTGCTAACAATGGTCGAGGGTTCTAATACCAACCTAGAACTGAGCATTAAATACAGGCAAAAAGATACACATATCAACCCTTTAATGTATGTTCTGTAATCCATAGTCTGGAAGGAAAGGAAAAGAGAAAGAGAGAGAAAGGAAAAGAAATAAAGAACCTTCCATGGAGGTGAGCTGGGGAGGGAGGAGGGAACCGGGGACATTGGTGGTGGGAGATGGGCACTGTTAGAGGGATGGGTCCTGGAACACTGTATGACCAAAACCCAAATATGAACTTTGTAATTGTATATCTTTGTAATTGTATATCTCACGGTGGTATAATAAAATACTTAAAAAAAAGAAAACATGCAAAAAAAGATGCTCATGTTTGAGTTTCAGTCATACAGAGTCTAGCACCCATACCACCACCCATGCCCATTTCCCACCACCAGTGTCCACACTTCCCTCCCCCAACCCCCATCCTTCCTACAAGGCAGGTTCTTTATCTCTTCCTATCTCTCTTTCTCTTCTCTCTCTCTCTCTCCAACTCTCTTCCCTTTCTTACACATTGTGGATTGCAATACATACATTTAGAGGTTATTATTGGCATCTTTTTCACTATAGTCAAAGCACACTTCACGGATGGTATCATTTTCAATGATTATCAGCAAACAGTTCCCTACTCTATCTTACCTAGCCTATATTGTGGCTATATATACCCAATACCTCAATATTGTGGTATACTGGATTTTGAGTGAAACCTGCACATCATTGGGGATCAGGCTGTGTCCAGCTAAGAGTTGGAACTGAAGGATGACTGTGGTTGTGTTGCTCGAGGTTTTCTGACTTCTGGGAGCCTGGCAGAGGACAGGCCAAGGAGCGAAAACCAGTCCTGCACCTGAATACCTACTGTCCAGCCTAGATCCCAAGCAGCAGTTCTGGGCAGGGCCGCCATCTCTCTTCACTCTCATTCCTTCCCATTCTAATTGTCACATGGTGTTCTTGATGGTGGTGCTGAAGAGTTTCAGTGAAATGGTATCACCCACCCGAACCCCTCTTTTGACATCAATGATCACTGCCTTGTAGAATGGTGAGATCCTAGTGGTGAATTCGTAATTCAGCTCATGAAGGATCTTGCTATTTTGGTTTTGGAATCCCTGTTTGGTTTGGGCTTTAATGACCATTTTCATTTCAACAGAATCAAAGGCTTTCTTTAAATCAATGAATGTGTGTGTGTGTGTGTGTGAGAGAGAGAGAGAGAGAGAGAGAGAGAGAGAGGCATCTTGAACTCCCTACAAACCTCAATGAGCTTGGGTCACTTGGTCACAAGAATCCTGTTATTCATCGATTTGCTCGAGCGGGTGCCAGTAACATTTCCATTTGACCCTATCACGTGCAAATGTAGTCCAATGGCATCCTGTTGTTTCAGGAATACGAAGAGCCTCAAACTGTTCCTTCAGGGTCTTGATGAAGAAGTCTGACCATCTTGTAGGTGGGCGGCCACGTGATCTTATACATCCCGTGGGATCCAGTCAGTAATGACTCTAGTCCAGCGGTCGACTCCAAATCACATTACATGTCCAGCCCATCTGATTTTCGATGCCTTGGCAAACTGGACAGCACCCCTGACTCTGGAACAGCGATGGAGTTTGGAACTCCAGATTCCTTCTCTCACTTGAGTGAGGCGTGATATTCCAAGCACAGCTCTTTCGATTCCTCTCTGGGAGACCGAATACCATTCTCATCCTGCATTCGTAGGGCCCACATCTCTGTGGCGCACGTTAATGCAGGGAGAATGGTGGAGTTGAAGAGATGTGCCCAGAGCCGGAGGTTCTTTGTCCTTTTAGCTATTTCTTCGATGCCTTTGAAGGCATTCCATGCCGCTCTCTTTCTCCCTGCCCAGCTCAGGTTTTAGGTCGTTCATCATGTTGACTTCTCGACCTAGGTACACATAATTGCTGCATTCAGAGATGTTTGTTCCATTGACAGTGAATGGGGTCTCTGAACTAGTTCATTTTTCATGAACATAGTTTTGTTGAGATTCAGCTGTAGACCTATCTTTCCATGTTCTCGGTTGAAGTCAGCCAGCATTTGTGTTGCTTGGCTAATGTTTCGTGTTATTAGCCAAGTGGCATACCATGTGGATATTGTGGATTGTGCTGAATCCTTTTTGGAAGCCAACTTGCTCTAATGGTTGTCCTTCATCTAATGTTCTGCCAATTCTGTTCAGGATGACCCAAGTGAACAGCTTGTAGATGTCAGGCAAATGGGGTAACAGTTTTCCATGTCATGGATGTCTCCCTTCTTGAACAGTAGAAATATCCTGCTGGTTTTCCATTGAGAGGGCACCTTGCATTCAGACAGCGTGTAAAGAGCCGAGCCAGTGTATTGATGAGTACTTATAGCAGAATCTTCAGGTGTTCTGTCTGACTTTGTCTGGGCCAGGTGCTGTTTGCTTCTTTGTCAATGAAATGGCATGTTGGATTTCTTCAGGGAGAACGTTGGGAACAACAAATCCATCCTGTGGAATTTGGTTTGTGGGCAAGTGGGGTGGACGTGGCTATCAAAGAGATCTGAGTAGAAGTCATGGATAATCTCCACTGACTTTCTGGAAGATGTGATCGATCCACCAGGATGTCCTAGGACAATAAATTCATATTAATATTTATAAAAATAAATATTTATAGAACATATTTATTACCCTATAAGTATGCCCCCTTGAAATATTATTCAATATTACCAAAAGGAATAACTTTTAATCCCTATCTTTCATAATTCAACTCTCAAGTTTATCAACTCCCTATAAATTATTATATCCAAGTGTTAATACAAAATCCAAGCTGCATAGCTATCTCACTTATTTTACTTAAAACTTTCTTTCTTTAACAGTTATCTTCAAATTTATAGCTGGATATGCATTAGAGTCACGATCACGATCACGATCTTCCCGTTGATCATCTATTTGCTAGAGCGGGAACCAGTAATATCTCCATATGTCCTGTCTCATGCCAGTAGAGCAGGGGCATCGGCTTGCTACAGAAACATAAAGAGCCTCAAACCATTATATTCGGTCATGGAAATGACCTAATATAATTGTTACTGGAATTTGGCATATCAAATACAACACGAGAAGCTTGCCAGGCTTGCCGAGAGGGAGGCAAACTCTTTTAAACACCTCCAAATAAAGCATTTATTGATGAGCTGCAAGGCCCCACGTGGCAGCGCGTGCCGGGCTGTGATGGGCTGGTCTGCTGGGTGGAATTCTGACGAGAGGGAAGTCCAAATGTGGAAAAATAGCGGCGCCCGTGGAGTGAGGGCGGGTGGTCTGGCTTGTTGTGAGGCTCTGCCGAGGTGGTGGGCTAGGGCTAGAACCCGCCATGCCTCCCGACTGCCTCATGAACGGCTGTGCACAGGGAGAGCAAGGAAAAGCTCTGCCCCATGTCTGAGAGTCTCTGGACCAGCATACCTAGGTTCAGTGAAAGCAAGTAGAATTAAGTGTATCACCAAGATTTCCTATTTTTTGCCAGAAAAGTATTTTTTCTGGTTCTGTTTTATTTCTTTCTTAGTCCCTTTTCTAAAATTTTACTAAAGAGTGAGAGAAAGAGAGAAAGAGACAAAGAGAGAGAGAGAGAGGGGTGAGAAGGAGAGAGGAAGAGAGAGGGGGAGAAAATGAGAGAGGGAGAGTACTTACATTTTCTTTGAAGTGAGAGGGATGGAGTGAGAGAGAGAGAGAGAGAGGTATAGAGTGCACCTTCACTTTTTTTCTGAAACTCATTAGTGTAACTATAAACATCAGAGTTCCATGTAGATGTTATTATTGTAGCTGAGATAAATAAAAGAGTATGATGCCTAAGTGATATGAGCCTTTGCTGAGCGACAATTTTTATTTATTTGTTTATGGCTGTGGGGGCACACTGGCCATAATGAGGTACTATTTTGTGCTCTCTGCTCTGCAATGACCCTGGTGGGACTCAGGGGATCTGTGCATTACTGGAGACCAAACTGTGGCTTACTGCTTGCAAGGTAAATGTCTTCTCGTCCTTATTATCGTATTGTTTGTCCAGTCCCATCAGTGTTCATTTATTCATGCAATCAATTTGGGAGAATCTTATGAGAACTTGAAACCAGGTACACCGCAAATGGAATAAATATTGAGAATTTAATTATCTACTCCATCCCCAGTTTCAACTCAATAAACATACCTTGTATTATTCACTAATATGACTTGTTCAGTGTTACAAAAGTTAAAATTATAACTTTAATTTTCAAGAAAGACTTGTGCAGAGACAAAGGACTTAATTTTGCATTAAAGGAACTTCCCGGAGAAATGGAAAACTCCTCAATATGAAGCACGATGAACAAAAGAGTTTGTGCCCTCAAAATAAGCCTTGACACTGGATTTTCTGAATTTAAACACAATTACGATTGTATTTCTTCAAAACTACAAAGAGCTTGTGACTTTTCCTTTTCCCAGTAAGAAAAGTTTGATACAAGCCCTAATATAGGAAACAAGCAATCACTAAAATTAACTTTAATAAATAAGAGATAAAGGTAGGAGACAAGGGTGAAGATAGAAATTATGCTTGTAAAATGCATCTATGTCCCATGATTCATTTTCCATGTGACCCAGCAAACATTCACTTCCTAAACATAGATTTGTTTTCATATTCCTGTAAATTGCCATCTTTTGCTTTGGACTCTGTAATTCAATTGTGTTTTCCTGAGTCTAGAATAACCTATCTTCTGCCAGGTGCCTCTTGTGGCTATGTAGATTTTCCATGTATAAGCAATTCATACTTGATATTTTTTTCTATTCTTAATCTGAAGGTAATTTGATTATATGACAACTTAGAGGAACCAAGAAGTGAAAGGGGTAATGTCTCCTCCGTAGTATCAGCAGTTTGACCACTCTCCCGGATCTCTACTTTTTGCTTCCTGTAATTGTTCCCATCATTCTCTTTACCTCATTCTAATAAAACCCCTCTCCCCTCTGCTTAAACTCTTTCAAATTTTTGCCCTAAACAAAACTTCAAATTCTCAACATATCTGCTGATATGGTTTCACCGTGGCTATGAAATACTACTGAAATTTTGACTGTGTTGTGTTCACTTACAGTCTTAAGCCATAAATTACTTTGGTTTATTAACAAGTTTTATTGGTGATATTTGAGAATTTGACATTTGGCATAAAATTAATGTTTGGCTAGAGAGCAATATATATATGTATATGTATATTTATATGAAACTTGGGAGTTTTGAAAAATCAGAAACATTTAATATAATATCTAAAATCATGAATACCCATTTACTTATTTGAGCAAGACATTTTGTAATTTTCTCACACACCAAAACATGTACATATATAGTTAAAAAGATAACTGTGCTTAGCTTTATCTCATTATTAGTTTTCCAGTTGTTATTTGTATTTTGTGTATATATGTAATGTATTAATAAATGTGATAATTATTTAGAAAATAATTTTCACTTAAGTTGTCATGGAAATTTATAAATTTCATGGTAAATTTACTCATTTACCAGTGTCGATAAGCTCCTACAAGCTAAATTTAAAAATGTATACAATACTTTTTTGATTCAGAAGTATTTTTAAGATAACCTTTATGTCTTTCAAGTATAGTAGCTTTAATATTGATTACATTTGATAGAAGTAATGGAAGAACATTAGCTTAAAGAAAATGAGAGAATTTCCTGACTATTAGGAAAATATCCTCAGAGATTTTTGATGAGCAAGGACAATTTATCAAAATGCAGAATTTTACAGTATGGACATTCCTCCCAAAACTAGAAATTTAACCTCCTATTTGACCCAACCATACCACTCCTGGGAATATACCCTGGGCAGCTAAAAACACACAATGGAAACAACATCTGTACTTCTATGTTGATAGCAGCACTACTCACAATTGCCATATTCTGGAAACAACCAGAGTGCCCAGGAACAGTCGACTGGATTAAGAAACTGTGGTACATCTACACAATGGAATATTATGCAGCTGTTTGGAAAAATGAAGTTATGAAATTTGCCTATAAGTGGATGGACATGGAGAGGATTATGCTGAGTAAAATTAGCGAGAAGGAAAAAGATAGATATAGAATGACTGCATTTAATTGCGGGATACAAAAAAATAGCATGATACAAATATCCAAGACCAGGGCCGGAGCGATAGTCCAGCGGGTAGGGCATTTGCCTTGCACAGGGCCGGCTTGTGCTGGCCCAGGTTCGATCCTCGGCATCCCATATGGTCACCCGAGCACCGCCATGAGTAATTCCTGAGTGCAGAGCCAGGAGCAACCCCTGAGCATTGCCGGGTGTGACCCAAAAAAAAAAAAACAAATATCCAAGACCAGGCAAAACATGGATCAAGAGGTCTTATCAGTGGTGGAATCTACCACAAGTGTGTGGGAGTCAGAGTTTAGGTAGGGCAGGGAGGAGAGCACTGTGCTGATAATCGTTGGAAATGATAATATGAACCTAGAACTGAACACTGAACATAGCCAAAGGGATGTACATGATAACCTCTAAGCATATGTATAGCAAGCCACAATGTGTGTGAGAGAGAGCATGCATGAGAGAGAGAGCACGTGAGAGAGAGAAGAGATAAAGAACCTGCCATGAGGAAAGCTGGGCCGGGCGGGAGGGAATCAGGAGACATTGGTGGTGGAAGTGGGCACTGGTGGATGGATGGGTGCTGGAAGACTGTGTGACGGAAAGCAAACATGAACATCTCTGTATTGTATATCTCATGGTGGTATAATAAAGTAAAAGAGTAAATAAATGAATAAATAAAAACACAATTTTAAAATCATAGGTATATTTTAAAAAGGTGATATAACAGGGAAAATTATTCCAATATTTATAAAAAAAAACTGTCACTGATACTGAATTCCTTACAATTGAATCCGTGGCTGATTAAAAAATTTTAGTGTCAACTTTATTTATTTATTTATCTATCCATATATCTATCTGTCTATTTATTTATTCATTTATTTATTTATTTGCCTTTTGGGTCACACCCAGCAATGCGCAGGGATTACTTCTGGCACTGCACTCAGGAATTATTACTGATGGTTCTCTTGAGACCATAATGGGATTCCAGGGGATTGAACCTGGATCAGCCACATGCAAGGCAGCAACCTCCCTGCTGGACTATCGCTCTGGCCCCTGGTGTCAACTTTAATATTGGTAAAGAAATACCGATTTATGGTAAATTTTTATGAACTTCATAGGGAAATGTCTAATAGTCCCTGTAGATATACTTTGAAGCCCACTACCCTATTCTGTCTCAAATCTCTACAAAGGTGTAACTGCTGGCCAGATTTTCCTATCAGCCTCTTCTGAATACTTTTCGAATCTTCTTGAACTGAAGGCATATCTAGGAAAACAGAAATATCCAGGAAAACATCACCTGTTGCTCCTCTGCCCACTGATCATCTTCCTGACTATAAATCTGAATGCCATTGGCTTCTACTCTTTCTCTTAGCTGTGCTCACTGACCACAGCACAAAAGTCTTTATGATGTAAGTGATACTATTTCTGTTTTCAACCTCCTTCATTCCTTCCCCAATACAGTCCCTCATGTCTTTGATTTTGATATGCCACCTCTCTTGGCGGAGCTGCTGTTCCAGTCACGTGCACACATTCCTTTGTTTCTCTATTTTGCTCTACTTCTATTTGTATACTCACCTGTTAGCCTAGAGTGCAATTTTCCTATTTCACCACATGATGGCAGTCTCTTCAGTCCCTCTAGCCACCTTAAACGTTAACTCCATGTAACGTTCTGCCACTATGTTGTTTCTTCATAATGCTTAGGACTAGATGGCTCATAACTATCCCTATCATAGTTTTCTTACTACTTTCTTCCCTCCTACTGGAATAGAAGCTCCTTGAGACCAGGACAGCTCTTTATCTGGTTTTCTAGTAAGAACTGAACATGTAATAGTGTTTAGATCAGAGCAGGCTCCCAGTAATAAATAAATGTTTATTGGGAATCAATATTAATGCTCCCAATAAACAGTTCATGAATAAATGATTATCTCAGTGGTAAAAATACACATAAAGAATTTGCCTTCACTCAGTCTAAAGCAATAGGCAGTTCTGGAAATCAGTGTCTCTTCATTGAGATTTTGTCATTTATAGGGAGAGAAGAATGAAAAGTGTGATGCTTTACTGATGGGACTGATTTTGTAATCATGGGAAGACCCCAGTCATTTAGCTGAAGAGGAAATGATTATCCATGTGTCAGTGTAGGTTCAGAAGGAAACAAGCAGTTCTAATGAGAGAGAAATTACGAGGGAATTTGCTAACCATCATTGCTTTCTGTTTTAAGATGGAGTTCCGCTTTGTTACTTATATTATTTTTGATTTTCTTAAAAATGCTTCCAATAAGTTACTCTCATATTGGATATTTTTTTTGTATATTCCTTGTTTAGGCTTTGGTATTTTTGTTTTTAACCAAAAAATTACTCTATATTAGGCATTAATATTAATCATAAAATATTTTAAGATCGTGGAGATTTATAGCTTACTAGTACAACCATTTGATTTTTATTATATGTACCAGGATCACATTGACCAAATTATATCAGCATTTGAGATTATTTCAACCCTTTCTTTCCCTACTTCTATTTCACTCAAAGAGGAGCATAAACCTGGATTTTTCCCATAAATGAGTTTCAAAGTCACTGATGTTCAGTGCCATTCCTCACATATAATAAAAGAGAAGTAATTATATCATGACTGATAACTCACTGAGTCTGTCCTCCCTTTGTATGATAGTATACAGTTGGAAGAGTACTAATTGCACTGAGGGAAAGCATAGTAATCAGAACTTGGAGTATTTCTCACAGGTCATTCATTAAAATCCATTAACTTGCAAAAGAAGGGAAAGCAAATATTTCATAATTGCGTCGGACCATTTTTGATTCTCCTTTAGAAAGAGAGGACGGTAAGAATGATGAAAGGAAGGAAAGGAGAAAG
The DNA here is from genome assembly GCA_021461705.1 of Cryptotis parvus. Lineage (NCBI taxonomy): Eukaryota > Metazoa > Chordata > Mammalia > Eulipotyphla > Soricidae > Cryptotis > Cryptotis parvus. The sequence goes on along the minus strand of JAJIBD010021916.1, from coordinate 75,570 downwards.
AAGGAGCAGTGGAAGAGGGAGGGAAGGAAAAGGGAGTTAGAAAGAACAAAAGAAGGGGCCGGAGCGATGGCATAGCGGGTAGGGGTGTTCGCCTTGCATGCAGCTGACCTGGGTTCGATCCCTGGCATCCCATATGGTCCCCAGCACCGCCAGGTGTAATTCCTGAGCAAAGAGCCAGGAAGAACCACTGAGCATCACTGAGTGTGAGAAAAAAGAAAGAGAGAGAGAAAGAGAGAGAGAAAGAAAAAGGAGAGAGAGAGAAACGAAAGAGAGAAAGAGAGAAAGAGAGAGAGAAAGAAAGAGAGAGAGAAAGAAAAAAGAAAGAGAGAGAACAAAACAAAGAGAGAAAGAGAGAAAGAAAGAGAGAAAGAAAGAAAGAAAGAAAGAAAGAAAGAAAGAAAGAAAGAAAGAAAGAAAGAAAGAAAGAAAGAAAGAAAGAAAGAAAGAAAGGAAGAAAGAAAAGAAAGAAAGAAAGAAAGAGAAAGAGAGAGAAAGAAAGAGAGAAAGAGAGATAAAGAAAGAGAAAGAGAGAAAGAGAGAGACAGAAATAAAAAGAGAGAAAGAGAGAAAGGGAGAGAAAGAAAGAGAGAAAGAAAGAAAGAAAGAAAGAAAGAAAGAAAGAAAGAAAGAAAGAAAGAAAGAAAGAAAGAAAGAAAGAAAGAAAGAAAGAAAGAAAGAAAGAGAAAGAGAGAGAAAGAAAGAGAGAAAGAGAAAGAGAGAAAGAGAGAGACAGAAATAAAAAGAGAGAAAGGGAGAGAAAGAAAGAAAGAGAGAAAGAAAGAAAGAAAGAAAGAAAGAAAGAAAGAAAGAAAGAAAGAAAGAAAGAAAGAAAGAAAGAAAGAAAGAAAGAAAGAAAGAAAGAAAGAAAGAAAGAAAGAAAGAAAGAAAGAAAGAAAGAAAGAAAGAAAGAAAGAAAGAAAGAAAGAAAGAAAAAAAAGAAAGAAAGAGGGAAGAAAGAAAAGAAAGGGGGAAGAAAGAAAAGAGGGTAGAAGGGAAAAGTCTCACATTCCTTCCTTCATTTTTTTCCCTCCTGGTGTTCCTTTATTAACTATTAGATCAGTAACCATCATAAATTCTCTCCCCAGTCCCCTGGGCTTATGCTGGTTTGGAATTGCCATATACTAATAGGTTGGTTTTATTCCTGCCTTCTATTCCAACCCCATGGAGTATGTGTAGGTGCCCTATGTTATATCTTTCTGCTTTATCTGTAGTAGTTGGATAAAATTATAAATACAATATATTATTGAGTACTTTGATTCTGAATGCTCAGGCCATTTAACAAGCAAGTTTATTTTTTTTTAATTTTTTTATTTTTACAATTACAAAGATATACAATTAAAAAGTTCATATTTGGGTTTTGGTCATACAGTGTAGCAGCACCCATCCCGCCACCAGTGCCCATCTCCCACCACCAACGTCCCCGGTTCCCTCCCCCCCCCCCCCCCAGCCCTCCTCCATGGCAGGTTCTTTATTTCTTTCCATTTCTCTATCTTTCTCTTTTCCTTCCTCTCCAGACTATGGATTACAGAACATACATTAAAGGGTTGTCATGTGTATCCTTTTGCCTCTATTTAATGCTCAGTTCTAGGTTGGCATTAGTACCCTCACAATTAACAAGCAAGTTTAGAATACTACTGTGGTTTGTTTGTTGGTTTGGGGTTTGGAAGACCCAAAACCATGAGTCCTTGGGCTCTCCCATTAACTGGGTACAAGGATGTGATATTGCTTCAATGCTGTGGAATCAGGATAACCTAGATCATCCCTCTGGTACTAGGGTGTACCATAGGGTGCCAGCTAAAGGAAAGATGACTTGCACACAGGTGTGCACCTTAGCCCTTGTGATATCTTGCTATTCCCATTACTGCTCATTTTAAAATCAACATTTGTTCAGGTATGCATACACTTTTTTTAAAAATACGCTCTAACAATTGCCATGTGCCAAGTACTGTACTATGTGCTAAATAGAAAACATTTTGGAATTTATCTTTGTTTTCATGAATTTTCACCACATAAAAGTTTGATGATAAATGAATAATCATAGGAAAAAACACAATTCAAAATACATAAATGTAGTTCCATGAGGACAGGTTGATCTTTTTATAGTCACTGTGCCTGTATATGACAGCCTGTGTGCCTACTATTTGACAACTCTCTAGCAGATTAAAATTATGATAAAATTATAGAATGACTGTTATTGTAAATACATGCCCTTGCCACTTGAGGTGTTGCAGGTGTGGCTGAAGTGCCCGACTGTGGCTGCGGGTGGCAGACAAGACACAGGCTTGTCTATACCCAGGGCTCTGCCCCATGGGCCCTGGATGGTTGATGGTCTGACACAGAAAAGACTGGACTTCCTGTGATGAACCCAAAGCCACGGCACAGTCTGGCAAGCCACTGGTGGTGTATTTGATATGCCAAAGATAGCAACAATAATGGACGCCATTCCCAATGAATGGAGATGTTATTAGTGCCCACTGGAGCAAATAGATGAACAAAGGGAAGACAAGTGGCAAGTGACTTGTACATTCAGTTTAGAATTCTGAATGAGCAGAGTAAGCAGAATAATGCTAACTGGAAATAGACTACAACAGCATTTGACTAAAACAGCAGCTTATTAGCATAAAGTGCAAACATCTTAAATGTACTGTGTTCCTTATGAATTAGAAGTAACTTAAAAATAGTACTGAGTTAAACATTTATTACTTTAAACAATTTGTTTGAAATGTTTTATTTAAGTACTTTTACTGCATTTTATTTTATGAGAAGCAGGTGTGAAAAATCAAGTAATATAAAAGACAATCAGCAAAATATTTAGTAATATAAGTGCCTCGACTATAAAGAGCATTCAATAAATATTTAGTTATTCTGTCACTGTGTGACAAATAGCAAATATTTCTAAATTTGTTAAATAACACTTTCCTTCAAATGAGAAATTTAATCTATTGTGTTAAGGTAAATCCTTTTATTCAAGCTTGACTCTGATAACAATACTGATATTCTAAATGTTTATACTATAACATAAAAATTCTTAATAAAATATCATATTTCTTTAGTGTCAAGACAAAAATACAAATTAATAATTTTTAAAGCATTTCTGCACGAAATATTATCTCTCACCATTGAAGGTATACTTAAATTGTCTAAATGTTTATGTGACAGAAATATATCCCATACTTTAATAATAGCATGCTCAGTTAACATCATATTCAAAAATTAATTTTGTTCACATTAAAATTTTCCTTCTCAGGGACTTGTATTTTTATTTTAAGTAAAATTCCAGTCACCTCACATAGTCACACTTGAAGATGATCATGACTGTCCAAATATTGCCTCTCATGTATGTTTGTTTATAGTAATTAGTCTGATTTACTTAAATGTAGTGTAAGATAACAAACACATGCAAATAAATTCTCAGGAGAAGAGAATCAGAGAATCAAAATTAACGTTCCTGATTCAGAATGTTCAAGACAGTTTCAGGCAAATTGAAAAGGTTGGAGGATTATGTACTCCAGAGAGATTACATCGGTGTTATACACTTGTCTTGCATGCTGCAAACTTATTACATCCCCAGCCCCTGTGTGGGCTTCTGCGCTGCCAGAAGGATCTCTAAACACAGAACCAGCGATAAGCCCTAACTGCACACCAGTATGGCCCCAAAACTGAAAAAAAATGTGTGAAGAATGTATCTATGCCATACCTATTTGGCACCTGCATTTCTTTGCAAATATTCATATGATCACTTAGTTTCATTATCCTTGCAACTGTCCATGACTCAGGATTATTGCAACCCCTGTAAAAATTGAATAAACGTCTGTCCCAATGTAAGACTTAATCAAATGGAGAGGGGAAGCAGCTGAATAATAGAGCATTTACTTTGCATATATGAGGCCTTGGGTTTCATCCCAAGCACTAAAAATCAAAAAGTTGAAAATTGAATGTAGAGTTTTCTCTAGGTTAGTGTGCATGGAATTATTCCTTTTTAAAAGATAATCAAATGCAATGGCATCTAATATATGTACACTAAAGTTTCCCATTTGATATGTCTAATTATTCAGCATTGACAATATACGGAATGATATATAAAAGTGGCTGGTCTACTATAGATCAAAATAGTGTCTTAGGGGCTGGAGCGATAGCACATCGTGTAGGGCATTTGCCTTGCACACAGCTGACCGGGGTTTGGTCCAGCATCCCATATGGTCCCCAGAGCACCCCTGAGTGAAGACTCAGACTCAGACTCCCCTGAGTGAAGAATCAGGAGTAACCCCTGAGCATCGCTGGGTGTGACACAAAACGCAAAAAAAAAAAAAAAAATCATCTTAGCAAATAACTACTCAATCCCTCAAATTCAATCAAGTTCATATTTTGTAAATATTATAGCAAAAGATTTTTTTTGCTTTTTTGGGTCACACCCGGCTATGCTCAGGGGTTTCCCCTGGCTCTGCACTCAGGAATTACTCCTGGCGGTGCTCAGGTGACCATATGGGATGCCGGGATCAAACCCTGGCCAGCATGGGCCGGCCTCGTGCAAGGCAAACGCCCTTCCCACTGGGCTATTGCTCCTGCCCCTATATCAAAAAGATTTTGGAGACTAATGGCATACTTATTCATCACACTATCTAACATTAATTACGATCTGTGGGAAATATTCAACACAATGTGTTAATAGAGTTTCAAATAAAATGTCTCGCAAGTTCTTATCCTCCATTGGCTTTACCCTCTTTCTCGGTGTTTGCCCCTCATAATTCTTTATGATACTAGATCCGTTCTGTCCTATAATGCCCCTAACACCCATGTTGTTTAGTCATTCATTTATTTTAGTTAATCTATTGATTAAACAGTCTTGAAAATCATCTGCAGAGTCCATAGATGACTTTTTAGGACTGCACCACAGGTAAAATCTAGGTAAAATCTAGCTTCTCTTATGACCACTATTCCATGGAGCATTTTTCATTAATATTTATGCCTGAGACTTAAATAAATGAAGACTTAGTGAACAATAGTGATGACCCATAATTCATTTGCTGGTTCATATGATTGTATTTATCATATTTTCTCTTAAAAAGGCAATACAATATTTGCAAGAGAGTCCATTTGGACTAAGGTTTGGGCCAAATGATGTACCCAGAAAAAATGATTTAAAAACTTTCGCACCCAGTGTTATAAAAATATTCTTTGGGGTCAGAGCAATAGTACAGTGTGTAGGGCTTTTGCCTTGCATGTGACTGACCAGAGTTTAATCCTTGCATCCCATATGGTTTCCCAAGCATGACCAGGAGTAATTCCTGAATGCAGACCCAGGACTTGGCCCTGAGCATTGCTGAGTTTGACCCAAAAAAGGCAAAATAAAATAAAGTAAAATAAAAGCACATTTTATAACACAGGTTGGCCTAAAATTTAGTTTTGAATGAATGTACATTTACCAAACTGAATTATAGATTATGGATAACATAGTCATATTAAACATATTTTTTTCAAAAACTATATATGCTTCATATCTGTAAATATAAGGGCAAATAAAAAGTAATTGATGATAAAATTTTGCATTTCAATATAAATTGCTTTAACATGACAAGGCAAGAAGTTATAATGAAATAACCCAATACTGAATTCCACTTACAATGAATAAATATTGGTTTAAGAAAAGTGAAGACCATTTATATAAGAGTATAAAAGAGAAAGTACAGAATAAAATTGGTGTTTGGATAAAGCAGCTTTCTTTATCCAAAGTGTAGGTTTCAGTTTTCTTCTGTCTTTGTATTTTATGGCAATAATGAAACAACCTCAGTGGGATTAGGAATAACATGCCAATATAAATTCCAGACTGAGCAGGTGGAAACAGTGACATTAAAGCTACAAATAATCTATTCCTTACTGGTTACTTACTATGAAAATAATTCCCTGTAATATAGTGTAAAACGGAGTACACAAAGTATTAGAGAAAAGAAATTCTATCTTAAAATTTGTTTTATCAAAAATGGACTAACAAAGAAGTTCAAATCTTGTTACTAAAGTACAATGTAGTTAATTTATGATGCGGGTAAGCATCGCTGGACACAAAGATCAGATGCTAAAGATGTGTTTTCAAGATATCCACAGTGGCACCATTTTCTAGTTACCAGTTAGTGGGAAGGGACAGCTAGAATGTAGTGATCTCTCATTAAGATGATACCATTAACATACTGGAATCAGAATTGCAGACACCAGTAACTCTCTCCTAGACCCCACCTTATCAGACCTAGATCCAGAAGACCTGGGGAATATGCTAAAATACAGAGATTTACTTAAAGGAAGAAACTCTAACTCAAAATATTTACTCTGTGTGTCATGAAATATTCAATTTCTTAGCTTAAAATATACTTTAGATATATAGAACTGGAAGGAAATTTGAAAATTAAATAAGATAAATAATGCTATAATTTATAGAATAAACCTTTTTATAGAATAAACCTAAAGGGCTGTGTTATCACTGCAAGATGGAGAAGAAACACAAAGTCTCTAACAAATTACTTTAGTAGTTTCTCATCCAATGGTTGTGTGTCCTCCACCCCACAACCCCCAGCCCCCAAGGAAGTTTCCAAGTTCATGACCCCATTCCAAAGGGATCACAGGTAACAAATAATGTAGATGGAAAGCTGCAGTATAGAATTAGAGGGTGAACTGACAGAAAAAGTAGGTCACAGGAACAAAACAAGGGAGGGGCCACAGTTCAAAAAAGAGAAACACAATTTTAGTATTAAGTTAGTTTGTTTCAAAGTGAGTTATTTGACCATTGTTTGACACAACTTCAAAGTAGTTCAATGAGATCCTTACATTTCATGGATCTTTAATTTTATATAATGCAGTTCTTCCCCCTGCTTTTGTTAAACAAAACACCCTCATATTTCTTGTAAATTTGCCATTGACCACTGCCTTTCTGTACTATTGAACAAAGACACCTATTCCAATGTAGTTGGAAATGTTCTAATAATAAATTTAGTTTCTTTCCAAGTGGTGAGTTGTAAGTTTTAATTGGATTCAAAACTTATCATAATTAGATGTATTAAGTCATGACTTGGCTTCAAAATCATTTTTAATTAATTCTTCTTGAGTTATTGGCTAATGTTTCACATCCATTTCAAATCAATTAATCACCTAATCTAGTACTCCATGTTCATACGGATTTTTAAATTTAAACATTACACCTTTTAAAGTAGAACACAAATGAGAGAAGTATATTTCAATTTCTGTTTTCTTTAACTTATTCTTATTTAACTTCTAAAAGACAGAAATGGAAGACTCTTGGCAAGCAAGGACTTTTAAATAGTGTATCATTGCTGGTAACTACCAATATTCCTGCTTCTTTACTACATAAGAAGAACTTCATTAATATCTTTCAAATACTTATTAAATATGTCACATCATTTAACTTAGTTCAACTTTTGTTTGGTTAGCTAAAATAATCTACATCAAAATCAGTTAGCTAGTAACTTTTTATTATAAATTTTTCATCTCTCCTTTTGTCTTCGTACACCTTTTTAAAACAGCATTTCATGATTTCTTTTTTCAACTGTTTTTGCATCACACCTGACAGTGCTCAGGACTTCTTCCTGGCTCCACACTCAGGAATCATTCCATGCTCAGGAGAGCATGTGGGATGCAGAATATTGAACCCCAGTCAACTATGTGAATGGCAAGTTCCCTATCCACTGAACTATCTTTGGAGTCCCATACTGCTTTAATTCTAAACATTTATGATAATAAACTTAGCATGATATCTTTAAAGTTCTTTGTGGTCACATATGATTCCTGAATGTTGAAAGTAAATTGTAAAATAATTAATTCTGTTATTGAACTGAGACATTAACCACAGGTTATGGATTTTCCATAACTAGGATTCAATCTGTAAGAAAGGATACACAAGAGAGAAAAGTTTTATGTAAACTAATACATAAAAAGTTAAAAATAATGTTGTTTCCTTCATATTTATTAATGCATCAATTCAGGATCTCCAAGAAGTAAATACTAAGACATAGATTAGATATTTAAATATTTATTAGAAGAAATTACTGAGTTTGGGACAGGATGTAAGACAGAAGGCAGCTAATAATTTCAATAAATCCAGGTCAAATACCAATGCAAAGAGAACTGGAAAAAAAAATGTCTATGGCAAAAAAACCCTGGGTTTTCTCACTGCAGTATATAAAGGCAAGTTGAGCAGGTAGAGACAGGAAATCCTTAAACAGAAGCTACCCACTGGAAGATCCTGATGATCTATTAGAAACCAACTGTACTAGTATTTCCAGTAAGGGTAGGGGGAGTCCTGGAGAGAGTGGAGGCAATGGAATATCCCCTAAGAAGCAAGACCACAGCCTAAACACAAGGGCAGACGGAGCACCCAGGGGCAGATCCAGGAAGCATAGTTTTATAATTGCTGCATCTCAGTAGTTCTGAAAATCACATCTCTTTTCTTACTTTAATTAATACAAAGCCATGCAACTCTAAGCAACAGAACTTTATTTTTATGCGGGTGCTTTCATTCACTTCTAAAGAAAAGATGCTTATCAGCTGTTCATTACTTAGATGGATCTTTCTTTTACTTTCACTATCTCATTGATTCTTCTCCAATCAAGCTAACTGCTTAATTCAATAGAAGAAAATAATTTAATTTGGATAGTTCTCGTTCCTTGAACTAATGACCTGCTTCAATTGATAAATTCATTTTTTCTCTAATAGTTTGTAGAAAATTGGAATTTTCTATAATTTTTATGTTCTTTAAGAAATGAATTTTTCTTCATCATACTAAGATGAGAATATTTATAAGCTTTCCAGGAACTGTATTATCGTTTTCAGACATTACTTTAAAATCTTAAAGTGTCGGGTGCTCCGCCGGGGTCCCCGACAGTGCCGGGAAGTGAGTTCCCTTCTACCTCCGAGCCGGCGAGGAATGGATGAACACTCAGGGATCCGATGAGGTTTTAAAAGACTTTACTTATCACAGGTTCAGGCATACAAATCAGCAAAAGGAAAAACCCGATGCTTAGGATTCCAGGCTAGAACCCCAGCCACGTGTAGGCCAAGATGGCGACCACCACGTGTGAAACTTCCAAGGGGAATAAACGCTCACAAGGCGAGATCCCACCGGGAAGAAGAAGCCCGGGAGAGCGGGAACCGGCAAGTTTATACCCCCCCAACTCAGACCTTCCTCCCATTGTTATGGAAAGCAGGGAGGGTCCAATGCCCTCAGGTAACCCCTCCCTGCATCTCACCTAGGGCCTTTACTGTGCTAATGTTTTGAGCCGGGAAGGCCTTTGAAATGTAGAGAAGGGGGTTTCTGGGATGGCATGTCACTGTACCAAAGATCAACACCAATGCCAGTTAAATATTTCTCCAAGCCTTCACAAGTCTCCTCTACTTCATTGTAGTTTTATATTTTATCAGGGAGCCATGCTTGTTTGTTTGGAAGCAAACAGCATTTCTCTCTGGTCTAATTACTTAGGTGTCCTTACGTGGCCAGGCTAATATGCTGGTAAGATCTAGCTAGTCCCACGATGATTGTGATAGCATGGGAGAATATTTATACCAGCTAGTACAGCATACATGGTCGGATAAACTGCCACATTTAGACTACCCCCTTATCTACGGAGTGATCTGCGGGAGGCAATCCAGAGCAGATGCAGCGGCCCTTAGGAGTCCTGCAACACTAAAGCATTTGCTATCTAGTATCACCAAAAGAATAAGGAAGAAATACAAAAGTCCTTGAAGTGTGGTCTGTCAAAAACAGTGCTATGCATCTTTGTGAAATTCACACTTAATTTTGACATTCCATAGCTTAATTAAAAAATTAAAATGTACTGGAAGACTCGGTAATTACTGACTGTGAGAAAGGTAGTAAAATTCAATTTCTAAGAAACAAATGAATATTTTCATTGTTCTTATTTGACACTTTGAAATTAGAACTAATTAAGCACGTGAACATATACATGTGTGTGAATGTAATTTTGTATATACAACATGTATTTTATCACAAATATATTAGTCATAAATTAACATTGGTAAGTGTATTTAGAGAATAATATTGGTATTTTATAGAATACCAGAATAACTGGTATTCTATAAAATACCAGATACACCATAGTATCTACATTATATGCAATGTCTTTCTTTCTTTTATTTTTTCTTTTGGGGTGATATCCAGCATTGCTCAGTGATTACTCCTGGTTCTGCACTCAGGAATTACTCCTGGTGGTGCTGTGAGGACCATATAGGATACCAGGGTTTGAACCCAGTTAGGCTGTGTGCAAGGCAAACGCTATTGCTTGAGCCCTAATGTACCACTGTATCACTGTCTTCCTGTTTATCATCGATTTGCTCGAGCGGGCCCCAGTAACATCTCCATATGTCCTGTCTCATGCTAGTAGAGCCCAAGGGCATCTGCTTGCTCCAGGAACATAAAGAGCCTCAATCCATTCTGGAATGAGGTCTACAATTGTTACTGGTATTTGGCATATATATCAAATACAACACGGGTAGCTTGCCAGGCTCTGCCGTGCAGGTAGCATACTCGTAGGCATCTCTAACTCCAGCATTTATTGATGAACCTTGCGGCCACTTCCGGCCGTGGGAGCCGGGCACTGATAGGCTGGTCTGCTGGGTGGAGGTCTGACGAGAGAAGTTTGCATGTGGAAAATGGAGGCCTTCATGGAGTGGGGGGTCATCTGGCTTGTTGTGAGGCTCTGCTGGGGTGGTGGGCCAGGGCTAGAACCCACCATCCCTCCTGGGTGCCTCGTGAGCAGCTGGTCACAGGGAGAGCCAGTAGTAGCTCTGCCCCATGTCTGTGAGTCTCTGGACGGGCACACCTGAGCCGAATTTAAGAAAGACTGCTGCAGGGTGGAACTCGATGAGCCGAGCGCTGATAGGCTGGTCTGCTGGGTGGAGGTCTGACAAGAGAGAAGTTCGCATGTGGAAAATGGAGGCCCTCATGGAGTGGGGGGTCATCTGGCTGGTTGCGACGCTCTGCTGGGGTGGTGGGCCAGGGCTAGAACCCACCATCCCTCCTGGGTGCCTCGTGAGCAGCTGGTCACAGGGCCCTAATGTAATTTTTCTAAATTGTAAGCCCTTTAGTAATGTCTCAAATAGCACAATGTTATAACTATCTCTAAGTTTCTAACTATATAACTAAAGAGCTTAGGGCCTTTTAAAGTAATGTTAAAATATGTTCAGAAATCTTAAAACACAATGGGTGTAGTTGCTCACTGTGGAGAAAAGCTATCCTAAAATTGCAAGATATCTACTACAGCTTCTTTAACCAATTCTAATAATGCTCAGCTCAGTGATTGTGATCATCAAAGGGTTTCTTATCTGTTTCCAACTTTTCAAAAAAAAAATGCCTTTTGGGAGAATGTGTTTAAAGTTCAGAACTTTTCTCTGTTAAGGAGCGATAAATCTCTCACATGTATTTCTTCCTCTACTCTGCCGTACTCTCCACAATAGTTTTTCTAAAAGAATGATGAATAGTTGTTTAAAACCACTTAGTGAAGAGCTTTTTTGGAGGTTCTAGCAGGGGAGCGCAGTTACTCCTATACCCTCGACCAAAGACCTGTCAGTGTCTATTGGGAAAGGCTATCCTCTTCCACGGAGCAGTGCAGCCTCTGGCGGACACACATGGAGCAGTGAGGGAGGAAGGGGACACACAAGTCAGCCAGAACATCCGAATTAACCCTGGCGGTCAATGGGGTGACCGATGTCTCAGCCAGATGGCCCTCACATCCCAAAACACACTTATTTTAAAGAGTAGCAATTTTCTATAAGAATACAGACTCTTTACTGCTTTTTTCTTTGTATTTCCTGAAAATTTTGTGTGAAAGAAGTTGCCAGTATCCCAATTTCACATTTAGAATGTACTTAAAAGACAGGTAATGGCATGAGAGGAGAAGCAGCATTATTTGCTACAATGAAAAAAAAAAGTAGCCTAAGAGCAATGTTTCTTAAAGTTATTTCCAACTGTGACCTCTGATCTGCCTCCTTCCTGTGGCTTCTCTGTCTTATTTATCAGTCTCCCTGTTAGGGTATTTTTACTTATCTTTCCTTGGAATAGCCTGTGGCCAACAAGAGCCCATATGACCTCTATTTGAGAAAACTTCAACTAGATCCTAACTCTTAGAAACTGTGTGTTGTAGGACTAAAGAGTTAGTACTGCTGGTTGGGTATTTTCCTTGCACACGGCCAACCAGGTTCAATCGTCAAACCCCATATGGTACCCGAAACCAACCAGGGATGATCCCTAATGTAGAGCCATAAGCACAGCTAGGTGTGACTCAAAAACAAACCAACCAAAGAACAGGAAAAACAACTGTTATTTAACTTGCACACTGGTTTTGCACCTTTTTAAAGAAAATTTTTTAGTAAATTTCTTTATATTTGCCTATCAATGCATTTTGATTTTTATACTTATTTTATACACCTGTATACCTGGGGTCACATCAATATTTCTCAGGTAAAGATGGGTTAAAGTTGAAAAAGTCCTGGTCTAGACTTTGGGAGTGCTTGGTGTCTACAACAGATATGTGGCTCATATTACTTGGATGATCACGTGGTGTTGGAGATTTAACCTTGACCTTTTACAATACATACTAGACTCCTCCAAGTAGTGTTTTAAGGTCTTCCCTATAGAAATATGGGGGGACAACATACTTCACTAGATTTACTACATTTTAAAGTCTTCACTGATGAATATTTTTTCTTATCATTCAGTATTTTTTTCTGAGAACAAATGAGTCAAGTGCAAACAATAATGCAAATAATATAATGATGAATCAAATTGGAATAGGAACCTATATGGAATTGTGCTATTTAAGCTGCAGCAAAGCCTATTTCAAGCCCAGGTATGTTTGAACCAGAGACATAGATACATGGGGCAGAGCTGCTACGGGCTCTCCCTGTGTTGGCTGATCATGAGGCATCCGGGAGGGAAGGCACGTTCTAGCCCTGGTCTGCCATCCAATAGAGCCTTGTAAGAAGCCAGAGGAACCCCCCACACCATGATGGCAGTCATTTTCAACATCCGGACTCCACAGCTTGTCAGAGCTCCACCAAAGAGAAAAGTCGATCTCTCCTCATTGCGGTTCATTGCTGGAGGACATGTTTAGCTATTCTGGGAGTTTTGTTGTTTTGCCCACTCCCAGCTTAATCTATTTAAGTCAAGGTTCATTCTAATGAGACCTCTCTTCTATGTAAACACTGCTAGAGGGTGTGGCAGTTACAGAAGTCACCTTGATTGAATAACTTCTGACTTATACATCTACTAAGACTTCTATGTTTTCTAGATTGGGCACAGCTCCTCTTTATACCCACTGCACCAAGCATGGGACAGTTAGAATTTACCAGGATATTACCACCCTGGCTACGCTGAGACTATAGGAAGACTATAGGAAGGATCATACTAGTTTGCTCTAAGCAGGCGAATGTGACCCTTTCAGTACAGGAGAACAAGATACTCAGAATCACCCTGGTGCAGATAATAATAAGAAGGACCTTGTGGGTACCATCTAGATAACTTGAAGCTCATGAAGTTAAGATGTATTACTTTATATCAGCCCCCTCTTTCCAGTGTTTTACATAAGCGATAATCTTGGTAGAAAAGATTAGATCTTGGCATAACCTTTGTTTATACCTGCAATAGGGCAATAGGTTGTGGCACTAAACTCTGTTTAGAGTTCTTTGTTGACATGACCCTCCCGGTGGGACTACTTTGGTGTATATAAGGGGGCTGACTTGAGGCCCCTTCACACTTCACTTTTGACCTTTTGGGCTTTCAGCTTTTGGCTCCTGTGGCTTTTAGCCAAAAGGCTCCTCAGCCTTTTGCTTTTGGCTTTTGGCTTTTTGCTCTTTGGTCTTTTGCTTCTTCTGGGTAGGACTCAGCTCGGGTGAGATCCTCTCTCTTTGGTAGGAGACTTAGGCTCTTTTGTATGGTCTAAGTTCAGACCAGAGCTAAAGTTTGTTCATTATATTGGAGTGCTGTGGAAGAGCTTTTGTACTATTAAATGCCTTTTTGGAACTGTACCGGACTCGTGAGTTTTCATCTGTTCTCCTGGCGTCCTTGGAGGTAGAAGAGAACTTCTGTTCTGACACTGTCGGGGACCCCGGCGGCGTTCCCGACAGTTCATAAGTATATGTACAGACTGAGAGTCTACTAACGAGAGTATACCACCTGCATGGCAGAGCCTGGCAAGCTACCCATGTCGTATTAGGCTGAAAACCAGTAACTATTATAGACCTCATTACTCACATGAATAAATGGTTTCAGGCTCTTCGTATTCCTGGAGTGAGCAGATGACGAGACAGGACTATGGAGATGTTACTGGTGCCTGCTAAAGCAAATCAATGAACAATGGGAAGACAAGTGATACAAGTGATACAAGTTTGCTATTGAGTTATAGGCCAGACTTCAATTTATTTCCTAGCTATGAGTATAAATCACTGATTTTCTTAGAGATGGCTGAAACTTATTGGGAGATTTCTTCATATATTTGTTATGATTTTGAGATTTCTCCCATGCTTAATACTATTATTAAATAGTTCTCCTGGGAATATCTTATTTTGGCTCATCTAGAGTTTACATTTATTTATTTAGTTAGTCATTCATAGGAATAAAACACAAGACCTCACACTTGCCAGGAAAAGTTACACAACTACTCCACACACTGGTCCTAGATTTTGCCTTTAAAATACCTTCTTTATTTCTGAAATATACATCTCCCTACCATTTAAGGAGATATTTTTCTTGACATTACCAGTTTAAAAATTATGATGAAAAATTAGGTCTATACACATAACAAATTAGTAAGTTTGATATAAACATAAAATAAAATATTGATTATTTCTTAATTTATAGTGGCCTAAAACTAACCTTAACAGATACATGTGGATTGGAAATTGATTTTGCCATTTCTGAGTTTAGTATTTGTTAGATGAGTAAACAGACACTAGTTTTGTTACATATTTATGTCAACAGTTATTTCATTGGTAAATATGAATCAGGCCATGAGTTTTTTTGGATAATGCAATGGGATAATATGCATAACAATAGTTCTAGGCCATAATTAGAGGTCAATAATATTAGCTGCAAAGAGGTATAAAAATAACCTTTATATTTTGTTCATTTGTATGATTGAGAAGTCATCTGATAACATTTTAGAGATTTCTTTAAGTTTGATTATTTGCCTCTCATTTATCAACCCAGAGATTACCAATCATATCTATATGGGAAGCCATTGGAGAGAGACTGATGACAGCTTTTCTGGTTTTAAAATATGACTTCTAAGTTTTGTTTGAATACCACCGAGCCTTATGAATTGGTAAAAGTTAATAAGTGGTAAATGTCAGAAAACATGATACAATTCTAAAATGCACTAAGCAGAAATGGAGTATATAGTTCACCTTTAATTGGGGGTGGAGGTAGGTTCATACTGCCATATGCAAAAGCTACTTCTGAAATGCTTGGAGGACATATACAGTGCTAGCGAATGAACCAGGATCAAGTTTTCCTAAGATTACACATATAATATTCTTAATATCTTCTTTTTTTAAACAATGTATCAAAGAGTGTTGATATCCTCTCTGTCATAGCATACATAAAGGGAAGAGGGATTTTTACTTGCATCCATGAAATACTTTTTTTCCTAAATTAAAAGCCAGTGTGTATTAATAATTTAATTTTCTGAAGAACTTGTTAAATATAATAATTTCCAGGACTAGTTGACTGCTGTGTGAAATTCTCTGGTACATGACCTGAGGTTTAGTTTTTCATCAAGAAAGGCAGGTGATTCCTACAGGCTTTCAATTTGAGAACGACTGCCATAAAATCTAAGTTGTTGATTCATTTTAAAGTACAGGTGACTGTAAATTTCAAGACTTCAAAGACGGCTACTATTTGTTCTTTAACATGACAGGAGTAAAAAGTAAAAACAAAAATGAAAACTCCTGATGGTCCTCCATGATGCATCTTTCTGTCTTAGATCTGACATTGCTGTCCTTCAGATGAAAGACAGACGCTTGGTGAATTAATTTCAGTGGGAAATTTATGGTAGGTATGCTATTTTTCTATATCCATCCCAACTAACAATCACATTCATGAATAAAGGGATAGAATAAGTCACAAATCATGAAAATCTATAACAAGTTGTTTCTGTTTAGAGGCACTTTTGTCATCAGATATAGTTTCCAGTGATTGATATTTATTTTTTAATTGTTAGATATTTTCATTTTGAACAAATGGACTCTATAGGAAAAGTATTTTAGAAAAATATTTATAGAATAACTTAAATAATTAAACAATTTTCACAAGCATATATTTTTCATTTTAGGAGGGCCACACATAATAGTTCTCCTGGCTCTGTGCTCAGGGTTTGCTGCTGCAGTCGTGGGGATTTATGGGGGGCTAAGGGTAGTGCTGGGCAACCAAACCTCGGTGGGCCACATGCAAGATAAGTGGCTTCACTCTTTAGTATTCTTTTGTCCCTGGAATATTTTACATTGAGCTAAATATGTAAATGTAATCTTTAAATGTTTTTAACATTTAAAGATTCTCAGACATGGGGCAGAGACTCTCAGACATGGGGCAGAGCTGCTCCTTGCTCTCCCTGTGCCCAGCTGCTCGGGAGGCGCCCAGGAGGCATGGCGGGTTCTAGCCCCGGCCTGCCACCTCAGCAGAGCCTCACAACAAGCCAGACCACCCTCCACTACTGCATGGGGCCCGCCATTTTCCACATCCGACTTCCCTCTCGTCACAACTCCACCCAGCAGACCAGACTATCACAGCCTGGTTGCGTGGCCGCTAGCGGCAGCGCAATTCATCTATAAATGCTTTATTTAGAGGTGACTACAACAGTATGCCACCCGCACAGCAAGCTTGGCAAGCTGCTCGTGTAGTATTTGATATGCCAAATACCAGTAACATTTTTTTTTGCTTTTTTGGGTCACACCCGCAATGCTCAGGGGCTACTCCTGGCTCTGCACTCAGGAATTACTCCTGGCGGTGGTCGGGGACCATATGGGATGCCGGGATAGAACCCAGGCCAGCATTAGCCGGCCGTGTGCAAGGCAAACACCCTACCCGCTGGGCTATCGCTCTGGCCCCGAGATTTTTTTTTTTTTTGCTTAGTAACATTTATATTAGGTCATTCCCGTGACCTAAGATAATGGTTTGAGGCTCTCTATGTTCCTGGAGCAAGCGGATGCCTTTGGGTCCTACTAGCATGAGACGGGACATATGGAGATGTTACTGGTGCCAGCTCTAGCAAATAGATGATTAACGGGAAGATAGTGATAGTGAAATGTTTTAACTGCTATTATATACTACTATTAAAATAGTACATTTAAAAATTAATAACACCATGGTGAAATATACAATAACAAAGATGTTCATAATTGAGTTCCAGTAATACAGTGTTCCAGCACCCGTCCCCCCACCACCCTTTCCAACATCAGCATCCCCAGATCCTATCCGATCTCCCCCAACCTGACTCTATCGCAGGCATTTTTCTTCTTCTATTTCTTCTTCTTCTCCTCTGTCTCTGACTCTATCTATGTCTCTGTCTCTCTCTTCTCTTACATATTGTGACTTGCAATACATACATTTAGGGGTTATCATGTGTATCTCTTTTCCATTAATCAATGCTCATTTCTAGGCTGGTGTTATCATTTTCAACAATTAATAGTAACTGCTTTAGTACAAGTATTAATGTATAAGCTCCTTAGTACACTGAATATTTTTTTTAATTTGATGCTTTCAAAAATGCTATTTCTATTTCTGAAAGTAGTTTCTTAACATTATGACTTATCTGGAAATATCTCATCTTATATTGAACTAAGAAAAGATTAGACTTTTCCACTTTTTTGAAATGTACAGATCAAGCTTCCTAGAAACTTGGTGTGACCTTTTCACTTTTGATGCTTATTATATGCCTAAGGCCAGTGAGTTTCATATCTCAGTTTCCACAGAGAGCTCCTTTCTGCAGAGAATTAGCAAGGGATTAAAGTGATATTTTCCCCACCTGTGTTCTTGCTTCTGGCTACTGAGCTCTTTCTTTTTACAGCATGTTTCCAGAAGACCTTTTTCTTCACTACTCTCTTATATGTCCTCTAATTTTTTAATATGTCATACTTTTAAAAATCACTATATCCAATAATATTATCATCATCATTGACTTTATTTCCTTATAAATGTAATAGGACTATTTTGAAAGACTACAATGTGAAGTTTTAAAGAAGATTTTTGTTTATCTGTCACACAAACACAAATTGAACTAAGAATAAGTTTCTCACATCCTATTAAAAGAGAAACGAATGAATTGTAGCTTAGCTATTATTGAGTTGAGTTACTGGCTGCTGGGTTTATTAGAATAATAATAATTGATTTAAGATGCTACCAGATTGGGGGTCAGAGCCATACCACACTGGGTAGGGCATTTGCTTTGAACACAGTTGACCCGGGTTCAATCTCCGGCCTCTCATATGCTCTCCTGAGCACTGCCAGGAGTAATTCCTGAGCGCAAAGCCAGGAGTAACCCCTTAGCATTGTCAGGTACGACCCCCAATAAAAAAAAAATAGGAAAAGGTGCCACCAGATTAAGTGGTTTCCTGTTCATTATTTACAGGTATAGAACATAATCAAATATATAGATGAATTTTCCAAATCAAAACAAAAGGAAAGCTGGAATATTATGAAAAAACTTTAATAGATAACTCCAAACTCTGTTATATATAAATGTTTTCAAAAGGTAGAGATCTTTTTCAAAATCTTAACTTCTTTCATGGTAGGTCCTGTAAAAAAATCTGGTAGAGGTTATCTTTAAAAACCAACATTTACATGCAAATTGTAAAAGCATGTCAACTTATTTTCTTTGTGTCCTGATAATTTTATATGTATTATATAAAATGATATATTTTACATATATTTAAGATATAATATATAAAATATTTCATAAAATTATATATTTATATATATTTGCATTCATAACTATGTTTATAATTTTCAACAGTTTTACTGAAAGCATGTGTGCAGTTTTGAAGGGAATTTCAAGAATACTTACATTGTATACAGTATGGATTTTGTTTATTTGGTTAGGCTATATAGAAAGAAGTAACTAAAGAGCTGGAAACAAATGGACTATCACTAAAGTATCTTTGTGTTATTGATTTCAAAATTAACAGTTAAGTGCCCATTAGCTATTGGTGATTATTTCAAATTAAACTCAGTTGGAACAGGAAGATTTTACTTACATCTCACAGTGTACCAGCTAGCTTCAGTTCCTTGAGGACTGTATGTAACACTACATAGAGACCTCCAGATGTCTTCAGTTTTGCCACTTTTTATTTAACAGTTACAATAGACCCTGAAACAGATAACTCCCCACCACATTCTCTCTCTGGTGACGGGCTGCTGACCAATTTTTGTCTTGCAACGTTCTTGAAGACTATGTCATCTGTCTTGTCAAACCTATGATTTTCAACCATTTACATCTGCAGACTCTTATGAGTTCACTGCCTGGTTGTAAAAGAAGGTTGATTTAAGGATAATCTAGGCTATATGCAACCCCCTCCTTCATTTACACATAATGAATTTGATCACTTCACTTGATCACTTGACATCCGGTTATTCATTGATTTGCTCGAGCGGGAGCCAGTGATATTTCCATTTGACCCTATCACGTGCCACTGTAGCCCAATGGTATCTGGTTGATTCAGGAATATGAAGAGCCTCAAAACCGTTCATTCAGGGTATTGATGAAGAAGTATGACCATCTTGTAGGTGGGGAGCCACGTGATCTTTTGATACCCTGTGGGATCCAGTCTGTAATGGCTCTAGTCCAGTGGTAGTCTCCAAATCGCATTACATGTCCAGCCCATCTGATTTTCGATGTCTTGGCAAACGAGACAGCGTCCCTGATTCTGGAACAGCAACGGAGGTCGGAGATCCGATTCCTTCTCTCACTTCAGTGAGGCGTGATATTCCAAGCATATCTTTGATAGCCACGTCCACCTTCCCACATACCAAATTCTGCAGGATGGATATGTTGTTCCCAATGTTCTCCCTCCTGAAATCCAACATGCCATTTCATCAGTAAAGAAGGGAACAGCACCAGGCCCAGACAAAGTCAGACCCGAACATCTGAAGAATCTGCCTTCAGTACTCATCAATAAACTGGCTCGGCTCTTCACACGCTACCTGTCCGAATGCAAGGTGCCCTCCCATTGGAAAACCAGCAAGACAGTTCTACTGTTCAAGAAGGGGAGACATCCATGACATTGGCAACTATTGCCCCATCTGTCTGTTGTCTGTCATCTGCAAGCTGTTCACTCGTCATCCTGAACAGGATTGGCAGAACATTAGATGAAGGGCAACCATGAGAACAAGCGGGCTTCCGAATAGGATTCAGCACAATTGACCATATCCACACGGTAACCAAGTTCATTGAAGTGTGTAGGGAGTTCAGGATGCCACTCTGTATCACGTTCATTGATTTAAAGAAAGCCTTTGATTCTGAGGGAGACTGAAGTGGTCATCGAAGTCCTAGCCAACAGTTGATATAAGTAATGGGAACAGATATTGCTAAGATCTGACGCCATAAATTGTAGTGTCTACTATAAGTTACTATTAGCTTGCTGGCACATATCTGATTTCCTCTATGTCTGTATGATGCTAATTACTATATGGGGCCACCATACTATACAAGTCCATAGTAAAGATTCAGATAGAAATTTTATTGAACTTGGCAAGAAATATACTATGACATATCCCTTGTTATTCAATGAATAATAAATAATAGAAGTAAATAAAATTAACAACTAGTAAATTAGACACTATACAGACAATAAACAACCTTAATTTTTGTAACCAAAACACTTGATGACAGTGTAGTTCATCCACTGAAAGAGATTTATCTTACCAGAATGAGTTTTCACCAAAGTCTCTCTGGTATCACTGCGAAAATGTCGATTCCAAAACTCCTCTCACATAGACATCTTATTTAGGCATGATTTTTCCACAGAACTTAATTGTTACTTTAGTCATTTAAAGACAAGCATTTTGGAGCAGATGGAGTGATAGTACAGTGGATAGGACAGTTGTCATGTATGTGTTCAATCTAGGTATATTCACAGGCATACCATATGGTCCTCTAAGTACCACCAAGAGTTATTCCTGAGTGCATAGCCAGGAGTATTGAAATCGGAACCTGAGCAATTAGAGTTCTTACAAAGAAGCCACCAGGAGTCACTTTGGGGAATAACTAACTCACTCTTAGTTGGAAAAAGTGACATTTAAATTAGGGAAGAGGAGGATAGGTACACTGTGTCAGTCAATTAAATTAGGTGAGAGAGGGGATTAAAACAGGTGTCTGCTTTTGCACAGGGTGTGTGCTTAATATGTTTAGATAAAAGGAGTAACCCTTGAGCATCACCGGGTGTGACCCACCCCCAAAAAAATAGACATGCATTGTTCTCTCTGAAATTCCCCATTGATTGAAGCCAACTCTCAACAAAAAATGAAGAAAAGAAGAAATAAAGAAAGAAAATAGGATGAAAGGTTAAACGTAGGAAGGAATGGTGTGCAATTGCAGGCATATTATTTTATCATAAATATCATTAGTATCACCGTAATTATCAAGATCAAGCATAGATATACAGTATTTGGGCGTGAAGAACAATTTTTTTTTTGCTTTTTGGGTCATACCCAGTGATGCTCAGGGGTTTCTCCTGGCTCTGCACTCAGGAATTACTCCTGGCGGTCGGGGGACCATATGGGATGCCGGGATCAAACCCGGCCGGCACAGGCCGGCCGCGTGCAAGGCAAACGCCCTACCAGCTGGGCTATCGCTCCGGCCCCTGAAGATCAATTATTATATGCCATCACTTAAAAAGAAATTTAACATACAACTTCTCTTTTGATTGCCTACAATCAACTTGGAGATATAGAATATACAGATAAATACACTAATCTAAACACTTGGTTTTGACTTCATGTATAAGCAAACGGGAATAAACAAAATGTTTTAAAATTTTTTTAAATGTCTTTATGAATTATTCAGTACATATTTTATTTATTTAATTATTTTATATATCTATATATCCTATATATCCTAGAATGCTTAAAGTTATAGCTGAAAAGGCTAACTAATGACAAGCAGTTAAGCATCTCTGCTTTAATTATGTTGTGCTTATTCTACTTATTTGTGAAAAGAAAAAAGAGCAAATTGTTTTAATCTTTACTTTTATTCTTACAATAATCAGAAATGATAACTATGAGTATATTATATATGACAAATAAAGTGAATCATAGGAATTTAGGGATATATTAAAATTTCCTGATATAAAACATGGCTAGAAGTATGGTCTGCATAAAGCACATAAGATTTTAGTGTTATGAAAAAGTACAAAGCCAATGCTGTTTAATAAACGTCAAGCACTTGTAGATATTAATACAAATTCTCTCCTTAGTCTGAACATATGTATTGAACATAGGACAAAAGCAATTAGTTCTGAAAATATTTTAGCTTTATCCCTTAAAATTTCAACTCTGACAGTTCTAAAGATAACAGTTCCCTTGGATCTAATGAACATTATCCCCATACATTTTAGGTACTTATTTGCTAGCAAAATCTCATTAGGCAGTGTGAAAAAAATTAGCCCCCTTGTAAAATTACACATCTAAGAAAATTGACAGCTCTTTTGATAACGCCATATTTGTCAGAGACAGAGGAGCAGACCCTGAGTCATAAGACATGGTGTGCTTTGTGTTATATCAGCTTCAGCTCACTTAAGTGCTTCAGTCTGTTTGCATTATCTAGAATATCAATACCATAAAATCTCATCCTAGGGCTATTAGGAAAACAACAAAATAAAACAAACAACACTTTCAGTCTTTTAAATTTGGGAATACATTAATGACTCAATAAGTACTGTAAAATGACTTTAGCTGGACATCTTGACAGGAATCTGACAAATCTTATTACTAACGGAATATTAATTTTAAGATTTTGATAGGTAAAATGTTCAGAGAAAATTAAAATGAGGGGCCGGAGTGTAACACAGAGGGTAGGGCATTTGCCTTGCACGTGGCTGACCCAGGTTTGATCCCCAGCAGCCCATATGGTTCCCTGAGCACCGCCAGGGATAATTCCCTGAGTGCAGAGCCAGGAGTAACCCCTGAGCATTGCTGGGTGTGAACCAAAAAAGCAAAAAAAAAGAAAGAAAGGAAGGAAGGAAGGAAGGAAGGAAGGAAGGAAGGAAGGAAGGAAGGAAGGAAGGAAGCTAGAAAAGAAAGAAAAGAAAGACAGAGAAAGAAATTAACATGAAAGCTATCAATCATCTTTGTAGACTAACTAGGTCCAGTCTAATTCATATTATTTCATATTTATACATGTTTGTGCAGCTTCATAAGCATTTTTACAATTTATATTTATTGCTAATTTTCAAATTATACTTTTAAAAAAGGAACTAAAACTTAATGAGCATTATTTTCAGACACATGAAGCAGAAATCTGCAAAATGTTAATTTAAATAAATGGAGATTCAGTATTATTTTTTACAAACAGTCTTGAGGTAGAAATTGCTTTTCCAGCCATATAGCTGTGCACTGGTGTCATTTGCAACCTCAGTTTTTTCTAAATTTCACCTTCACTGAAACATTTTTGTTTTCCAGCCATATAGCTGTGCACTGGTGTCATTTGCAACCTCAGTTTTTTCTAAATTTCACCTTCACTGAAACATTTTTGCATGTTTGGTTGATTATTTTGCTCTAATTACTGTTTCTTCATGTATGAAATGCATTGATAGAGTTAACATGTGATAAAGAATCAAGGACAAAAGGTTTATCGAGATTTACTAGCAAATATTTTCCACACACTAAGACTGAAGTATATGCCAATTGCTTGCCTCTAGAATGGTTTGAAACTAAGACATTCTATTGATAAAACCATTGGATTTAAGTAGCAGAAAAGAATCAAGAGGATATTCAAAGGTATTAGAAAAGTGTCGAATACAAATCCAATGTTAAAGGAAAAAGGGAAAATGAAAGCTACGCACTAAATATGTGAACTCTGATTATTCTTTCAGCACAAAGCAGAAACAAGTCCTTATTGTTTCTTCAATTAATTAAAAAATAATATTTTCATAGCTGGGGAGAGAGCACAGGGGCTAGTATTAGTGCTTTGCATGAGGGACGTCATGGTCTCTGCTGTGATCCTCAAGCTCCTTAGGAAGCAACACCTCTAGATACCGTTACTATCATATATACTACCCCTCACACACAAAATTTTAAAGGAAACATCTTTTACACACAGATTACCTATTATAACAGCAGTCTTTTTTTTTTTTTTTTTTTTTTTGCTTTTTGGGTCACACCTGGCGGCACTCAGGGGTTACTCCTGGCTCTGCACTCAGGAATTACTCCTGGCGGCGCGGGGGACCATATAGGATGCTGGGGATCAAACCCGGACCAGCACAGGCCGGCCACGTGCAAGGCAAACACCCTACCCGCTGGACTATCACTCAGGCCCCTATAACAGCAGTCATATTTTCACCCTTGCCATTTTTTTTTAATCACATCATGGACTTTGCAATCAAATCAAAACTTTGTGTAACTATGTGCTGCTTTCCTTCATATTTAAATTGAACAAGGATTAAGAGAGAACTATAAACAAGCAAAGAAAAACCAAACAATAGTAGTACTAACAACATAATGTTAGGGTCAGATGTGCCAAGTTCTTAGGAATCACAAAGAATCCAGCCTGTAATGCAAGACGCAAGCAGAGTTCATTAAGGCAGGTAGCTGGGGTCAAGCTATGGGCACGCAGGCCGAGCAAGACATTGAACAAAGGAAAAGCACTGGAATATATACCCCCACCTGGTGTCACAGCCCATGCAAATTCACCCTTGGGTGATTTACAGAAAAACAGAGTTTAGCTTGCAGAAAGAAACTTAAGCTTTCCAAATTAGTTTGTTCCAGGATGTACCAATGTCTTCAACCCCTGGTTAGTGATGTCTATAGATGTTGTAGATAAGATTGTGGAATGGGAGGGAAACCGGTTTGGGTTACTTCTCCAGTACTTTCAGCCCCCTTAGATCTGGGCAGTGGCAATGGGAGGAGGGAGGAGGCCACTGGGGGCTCGGAGGAGTGGGCTAAGTCTACCCTAACAACAACACTGTTTACTAGGTTATATTTAGACAATTTTCAACCCACCCTGGGCACATTGTTCTGTCTTTGATTGGTCTATAAATATCTTTGTGCAAAGGAACCTAGACCCCTGAATAGACAGAACCAGTCAGTGTTACTGCCCTAATTGACTGATAATCACCCCTCTCCTCAAGACCATACTGAAAAAGGCACCTTGTGATGTTTCTCTGCCATTTTCTTCTGTTCATGTGCTGTTTGACTCTATGTTCTACATTGAATTTTGCACAGCTTCACATTCCCACATTTTTTATTCATAAATATGCATGATTTTCCCAGAAAATTCCTAAAATATAGAAATTATTATGTCATTTTCACTTGGCTCAATATAAAACCAAGTACCTCTCTTCTGAATGATTCTTTTATGAATTCTGCTATTTCAATGCACTTCCAAATTGTTACCTTTATGAAACAAAGCCTATATTTTTATAAGTATTTATCTGATTTTTGGATAACATTCTGAAAAGGAGCAACTTTTGCCACTGCAGGTTATGGCTCTGATTGTACTCAAAAAAGCACAGGAACAATTGTTAACGCATAAGCGGATTCTCCTGTGCTAGCGAGTTCTTGAGAATTGTATAAATCAAGTACATGCAAAACTCAGAAAGCTGAAAGTTAGTTTACTGTACAGAGAAATCCAGGTCCCTTCACCAAATATCTAGCCTCTCTGTTACCCGTGAATGGATTCCTGGTTCTTTCCCTGGCAATCTGCTCACATCCCACAAGGATGGCCCAGTCCTGTTCCTGTGCTGCTCTCTC
Organism: Cryptotis parvus; assembly: GCA_021461705.1. Classification (NCBI taxonomy): domain Eukaryota; kingdom Metazoa; phylum Chordata; class Mammalia; order Eulipotyphla; family Soricidae; genus Cryptotis; species Cryptotis parvus. Next base: position 49,601 of record JAJIBD010021916.1, on the reverse strand, counting down.
AGTGCCTGCTGTTGCGCCTCCCAACTGTATCCCAGCGATCCCTCTTGTCCTGTCCCAGCTTTCCTTAGTCTCCAGCCTCTATGCTGTACATGTGGATGAGACTCCTGTGTTCTGTACCTTGTTCAGTACTTGGGCACCCGTGCCCTACATGAACCTGAGCTATCCCGGGCATCCAAGCCCTGCCAGACCTCTGAGCCTGGCCCAAACTTGTATCTGCCCTTGCCTGGCCTTCTGTGGTCTCCCTGTACTGGGCTCTGTACTTTGGCATGCAGCCGTACCCAATCCAAGGAGAGAGAGAGAGAGCCAGTTAGGAGTACCTGGCCAGAGAGAGAGAGAGAGAGGGAGGGAGAGGAGGAGCCTGTAGTTGCCTTTTATTTGCTGCAAAATCCCGCCCCAGGGATCCCCTTCTACATTCTGATTGGTTTCTTATTCCATGGGTGTGATTAGCTACCTGAGACCTTGTGCTTTCCTCCTTAGCTCTTGCTGCATCACAATGGAATAGGGACAAGAGTGATAATATCCAGGGTAGAGCAACTGCCTTGCAAGTACTCAAGCGGTTGGTTCCCAGCACTCCACGTAATATCCTGAGCACCTCCAGGAGTGATCCCTGAATGCTGAGTCAGGAATAAGCCCTGAAATCTTTGAACACTGCCAAGTGTGGTCCAAATCCTGTCTTCTCCCCAAAAGGTATCAAGGAGGAAGCATTTTAGCTTGGGAAGGAAGGCCACCAGTAAAGACTGAAGATTAACTTGAAAGAGAGGGAGAAAGGCATTAGGTTTTGTGTTAAGCAGACATAGAGTGTCATAACAGTTTAAATATGTTCTACTTGTCCACACTTATTCATGAGGAAGACCAAGGAAAGGAACATTCAGAATTGAGGTATAATAAAGAAGATTAAGGATGCTAGAGGTCAACAAGGATTCTACGGTGTGGTCTCACAAGCAGTAAGTGCTTGGGGGGAGTTGGGCACCGTTGGGTCGAAGGTGTTCTTAAAGTGCCTCTTTTGCCCAATCAGAGTTAATGGAATGCCTTGGGGCAACTACTCTGAGAGAAGTCAAGACACTCACCTAACAAGAAACCTCAGGTTAAACTCATTTAGCTTTTTGTCACCCCAGAGTTCTTGTAAATTTTCAGTGAGGGTGGGGAGAGAAGAAAGAGAATGGGAAAACTGCAAAACAGCTGGGCAGACAGAAGGCTTTTTGGGGGTTGTTTTTTTTAAAAAGTAGCTTTAAGGAAATATCTAAAAATAAAATAGAAATCACCTCTTTTCTTTTTTCTAAAAGACATTTAAAGGGAAAGATCCTTTGTAGGGAAGCCTCCCTCAGGTAACCAAGAAGTATAGAATAACACAATTTCTACACAGTTTTAATCTATGCAGACCACAGAGATTTAAATCTTCCTGACAACCACATCTCATCTCCTAAGTGTTTTCTAATATCTTCCTATAACTGGCTCTACGTTCTCAGCATGATGGTTTGTCTAGGTTTCTAAGAGGAACTCAGTTTTCTATGGTTTATGTCATGTCTGTAGGAAGTATAGGCATTTTCAATCTTTAGATTTTTGCCTATTTATCAGTCTTTGTTTCTACTGGGCCTCAGCCAAAAAGGTAGAAATGCAAAGACTTTTTTTTTCTTCTTTTCTCAACAATACTTTATGCACTTAATGACTGGCTGCAGGCAGGAAGACAGGGCAGCAACTTAAGCAGCTGGAGACCAGTACAGGAAACCTAAACCAGCCCCAAGGCAGAAGATCTTGAACATAGATAACCCTGCTCAGAAGCCCAGAAAACCACTGAGATGCAGAGTCCCACAGGTGTAAGGATACTTCCTGAGAGGAGAGGCCTGACAGCTGGAACAAAGACTTTATGTAGAATATATGGAACAGATCAAGAACTGCTTTAAGCTCTGCCCCTTGGACCTACTCTAGCAATGGACTGGGTGAGGGAACAGTTTGGGAAAACTGTCTAGAATCTAACCTGGCGGAAGGACAAATGCTCACACAGCCGCATCTCGCCTCTTGAGATTTGGACTTTATACTTTAGGGCCTATTTCCCCATTTTAGGGAAACACTTGGAACGTGTACCGGCTCTTTCCACTCTGGAGAAGCCTGTATGCCCCCCCCCACCCCCACCGTCTAAACTAGCCTATCTTCTTCCTGCCCTTGATTTTCTCATTTGAATTAACTCATTTGAATACAGTATTTATCTCCTCCTAAAATGCTTTTCCCTGAGGAAAAGGTGATCAAAGAGCTTGGGTAAGATTTCCAACTGTCTGTTGCATAGAGCAATTCCTCGCTCCAGCTGGTGTCTAGACTTCTGGGGAACTCTGGTGTTAGGAATCATTGCCCACGGTGGGGGAGAGAGGCTGGGCCAATGGGGCTCAGACACAGTCTAATAGCTGTTCTGGAGGACAGGCTTGAGCGTCTGTGCCATGCAGGGACTCAAGACAGATTTCCATCAGTTCGAAATTTCCCGGTCTTCCAGGCTGATCTAGAGGGAAGTTGTGGATTTCCTGCCTCAGACTATGGCCTCTCTCTCCCAAAAACACATGCCGCCAGGGTTACCGCACACCTGCACCTAAGGGAAACATCTTCCAATGGTAGCATCTCTCAGATTAGTATCTCTTTAGTTTTCCATAAAAAGAAAGATTGTTCCTGTACTCAGCAGTTCTTATGTACACCTATGCTCATTTGGGGGTTGGTAGCTTTGCGCTGTTGGGGTTGGTAGTTTTGCTCTGTCACTATTCTCATTGAATGACCTCTTGACTAAAAAAATAGAAATCCTAGGGCTAGGGATATGGCTGAGCAGTTAAGCACCTGCCTTGAATTTGTGTGGCCCTTTGTTTGGTACAAGCACTGGAATTTTTTTTTCTAATAAGCTGAAGAAAGATTGATTTTCTAAATCATCATATGTTAGTTCTCTAAAAGGCATGCATTTATTATTTCAAAAATAGATGTAGAGACTGAAAGAAGGCAGCAACTTCCTCCCCCAGCCAGGGCAGGCCTACTCATGGAAAAGTGCCATTTTTAGGGCTCGAATAACCCTTTCTTCCTGTATCTACAACAAAAGGCCCAGAGTGAATTCCTGTTTGCTGACCCTCACCCTGGCAGAGGTCGTGAGACCCCCCACCCACATCCTACCGTCTGGTTATCTGGTCTGACTTGACTTGCAATCCCGCGTATGCCTAGCCACACCAAATGTAGAAAAGAAGTGTCGGGTATGATCCGATTGGTGGGTAAAAGTGACTTGGTTTAAAATGATTGGCTGCCTGAGAGCAGATCAAAATGTAATGTTTTGAAAATTGAATGATCTTGCGTGGGCTTTCTGTAGTGGCGGGAAATGTTTCTATAAAAAGTCCCCCTGGAGACGCTAGGGGCTCTCAGCCTCTGACTGCCTGTGGTCATGCTGTGAGCCCAGGTATACTCGCTCACTAATAAAACCTTTGCTTTTGCATAGGACTTGGTCTCTCAGAGTCTTCCTTGATAGGTGTGGCGTTCGAGGCTTCCAGTCAGTCACCTCATCGGGTGGCCAACCCTTATAGAGACATGGGAGATAAACTCATGCATTTATCATCAAAAATAAAAATATTCTTACTCAGTTTATTTATTGTGTATCTGAATAATACCATGCTAGGTAAGACACACAATCTAACAGAAGAGGAATTTTCAGTCCAAAAACAAAAGATTGCTTCATGTGCTCTAATCAGAAGTATTGAAGCAACAGTTCATAAAACTCTGAAGGGAAGAGAAAAATCTTAGGTGCCTAAAATGATATATCTAAACAAAAATACAAAAATAAGAGGCAGATTGCTCTGGAAGGAGGAAGAAACGAATTTTCTAGGTATAGGAGTAAAGACAGATGCCAAATGCAGAGCATCATTTCTGAGGAAATAGTTCAATGGTACCTTCTGCAGCAGCACAGTCAAGTATGTTTAATTTTCGTGGGTAGTAGAAAGTTTTCTGAGTGACAGTGATTAAAAAAGAACGGTAGGAGGGAGGTGAGAGTAAAATCATTAATTAAGCCATGTGGAATTTTAGCTGAAGTTCTATCTAAAAAAGTGACTGAACAAAATAAGAAGATTCATATTCTGTGCTCATCTCAGTCTCACTATAATCAATGTTGAGGCCAGACTGGTTCTCATTGCTTTTATTATTTCACGATGTTCACAGAAATAGCTATTAGGAAACAAAAACAAGCAACAAAAAAAGGATATATTACTAACAAGATCTGGAAATATACAGCACACCTGAGTCATAGTGAAGTGTCCAGGGAGAGAGGGAGAAAGAGAGCGAGAGACCCAGACAGAGACAGAGACAGAGAGAGATTACATGGAGGCTTGCTTGGGGAGTGCTTTTGTGAGGAGCTAATGGAGGGAGGAATCTAGGGCTTAATAGGCTGATTATATTGGAGAAGTAGAACACAGAAACAGTAATTTAAGAGTGAGAAGGAAAAGAACACACACACACACACACACACACACACACACACAAAGATCCTTGCAGGAGATAGAGGAACAAGTGGTTATCTGAATTGACCAGTATTTATTAAACAAAGAATCCTAAATTAGGGTAGACAGCTTGGCTTTCTTATTTAGTTTGGAGGATGAAAATTGTTTATTCAAGCTAGTTCTCTTTGAATAGGGTGTTATAACATAAAATCATAAACCTGCATTACAAAAAATCAAAGCTAACTCTCAGCATTTACACAATTGTGAACTTCAAACTACAAAGGCAGAATATTAGGCTGAGTAAAAATCAAGCAATAGTTAAAACTGTTATCAAGTTTGCCAAAAGTAAAATGGTCCAAACTATTTTTCTAGATTTCCAAGTGCCTTTAAATAACTGCATGCTATGAAAACCCAAATTAATTTTATCCATTTCAAGAACAAGCGTCAACATGGAAACAAAATTTAGCACCTGAATCAAAAGCACTGACCTCAGGTAAATTATCTTCTTGTTTCCAAAAATTTTTAAATCCTTGAATGAATTTTGCCTACAGCTGTATATCCCGATAGCAACATATCTAAAGTTAATGTTCGCCTGTAAATAGTTTTGTGAGCATACATATGTAATTTGTACATGTGCCTTTACTGTCTTTAGTTTATGCATTTTTGTCTGTTAAATAATTGAAAATATTATTATGCTAATTAGTGTTGTATATTGTCGGGAACGCTGCCGGGGTCCCCGACAGTGTCAGGACAGAGGTTGTCTTCTACCTCCGAGGACGCTGGGAGAAAGATGAAAACTCACGAGTCCGGTGCAGTTCCAAAAAATGGCTTTTAATAGTACAAAAGCTCTTCCACAGCAATCCAATATAATGAACAAACTCTAGCTCTGGTCCGAACTTAGACCATACAAAAGAGCCTAAGTCTCCCACCAAAGAGAGAGGATGTCACCCGAGCTGAGTCCTACCCAGAAGGAGCAAAAGGCCAAAGAGCAAAAGGCCAAAAGCCAAAAGCCGCAGGAGCCAAAAGCTGAAGGCTTAGGAACCAAAAGGCAAAAGGTGAAGGGGCCTCAAGTCAGCCCCTTATATACACCAAAGTAATCCAATTGGAAGGTTGTCATGCCAACAAAGAACCCTAAACAGAGTGTAGTGCCACACCCTATTGCAGGTATAAACAAAGGTTACACCAAGGACTAATCCCGAGATTATCTCTTATGTAAAACACTGGAGAGAGAGGGTGCTGATATAAAGTAATACATCTTAACTTCATGAGCTTCATGTAATCTAGATGGTACCCACAAGGTCCTTATTATTATCTGCACCAGGGTGATTCTGAGTATCTTGTTCTCATGTACTGAAAGAGTCATACTCGCCTGCTTAGATCAAACTAGTATGATCCTTCCTATAGTTTTCCTTTAGTCTCAGCGTAGCCAGGGTGGTAGTCTCCTGGTAAATTCTAACTGTCCCACGTTGGGTGCAGTGGGTATAAAGAGGAGCTGTGCCCAATCTAGAAAACATAGAAGTCTTAGTAGATGTATAAGTCAGAAGTTATTCAATCAAGGTGACTTCTGTAACTGCCACACCCTCTAGCAGTGTTTATATAGAAGAGAGGTCTCATTAGAATGAAACTTGGCTTAAATTGATTAAGCTGGGAGTGGGCAAAACAACAAAATTCCCAGATTAGCTAAACATGTCCTCCAACAGTATATATGCAAACAAAATAGAAATGGTAATAAAATGAGTCTGTCTCTTGCTGAACATATTATTTATCAACTGAGACCCATTTTTAATTGATCCCTTAGGGATAAAATGATAAGCAGTTATTTACCTGGGTGAAATGAATACTGCCGCAAATAATAATTTTTACTATTTCCTTTACAGCTACCACATCTTTGTGTTTATTAATGTCTACCAATTTAATTTACTTATTAGACTCACTAGAAGCATGAATTTCTAAATAGATGAATATTGTATTAGTAAAATTGTCTGGCTTACAGTATTTGTAAATTATTGGTTAAAGTTAAAAGCCAAGTGATTTAGAGGTATGTGGGGGGGAGGAACTGGGGTACAGGCATCTGGATATATCATTGCATAAAAGGAAAACTATCAACAAGCAATATTGTTGTGATTTTATAAAAAGAAATATAATGGCAGAGTAAGCAGGATTCAGACTTCATGGTTCAAATGATTTTACCGGGCTATGATAGCACTAACTACCTGTGGTGTATTCAATATGCCAAACCTAGTAACAATAATGGACCTCATTCCAATGAATGGAGATGTTACTGGCACCCACTTGAGCAGATGTATTAACAAGGGAAGACAAGTGGCAAGTGGCAAGTGACATGATAGCATTTCTGAAACCTGACTCTGGGTGAGTAGGGCAAGTGGGGAGTGATTCGAAGTACAAAAGCTAACGGTCACGATGACCAGAAGGGTACTTACTTTCTAGGTATGTTAGTTGTCATGTAAAGTACAGTTCACAGAAAGGGGTACATAGAAGTGCTTTCAACAGGGTATCAGACAGTGCATTTTGGGGTCACAATTTCATAAGGAATGAGATGATAGAGGGCTATGTATAACAGTTGTGCATGAGTAATTTGGGTATTGCTAAATTGCACATGCATACATATAAAGACTATATGTTTGCTCATACATCATATGTACCTTCAGCATCTGATTATGCATGTAGACAGACTTAATAAGGAACAAACTGAAGTAAACTCAGCTCAGTGTTCTCTGTTCACTGAGCTAATAGAATTTGCTCCCATGGACTGAGTTTCTGAAGACCACTGTAAAAGGGAAGTTGGGAAGCAGGGCAGTGTGGGTTAAATCATAAGATTCCTTTTTTCCCCATTAGGCACTTGAACTAGTTCTTTTTGTTTGTTTCTGTTTTCTTTATGTTGTTGTTTTGTGTTTGCTTTTTTTTAGTCCTCTTATGTCTGGCTCTGCAATCAGAAATCACTTCTGATGGAGTTCTGAGGCAGTGGGAATTGAATTTTAGTAGGCTGCATGCAAGGCAATTGATTACCCTCTGTGTTAACTTTATGTTCTCTCTTTTTGTTTCTTTTCAGGGGTTACTCCTGGCTCTGCACTCAGGAATTACTCCTCATGGTGCTCGGGGACCATTAGGATGCAGAGTATCCAACTCTGGTTGGCAGTGCATGTGTATGGAAAACTTCTACCTGCTGTGCTATCGCTCTGACCCACCCCTTATGTTGCTTGGAGTAATTTTTCTACACTGACTATGCTGTAACAGACATGTAGTAGGCTAGTATTTAAGAGAAGATTTTTCAATACTCAGGAAGATTTCAAAGAAACCAGTAATAAAATTAATATTATTGAACTGAAACCAGGTTAAATATATATGAGCGACCTCTGAAACTGATGCAGAATATTGTACTAACTATATGAAATGCATAGAATATGGAGCCATGTTAGGTATTTACCTAGGAATCTGGAAAGATGAATGCTGTATAAAATTTTCTGTGCTTCCTTCCTAAATCACAAAAATATTTAGTATATTTCTTGGCCTTGAAAGGGACACAATTAATTAGAAACTTGATGAATTTGTTAACAAAGGGTGATACATTAAGAAATGTTTCCGGGAGCTTCAAAAAGAAAAATTGATAGCCCTTGGATAAGTTTGTTTATTCAGGTATTCAAATAATGTTCATCATTGCTGTATGTGGGTGTTTCACATCCCAAAAAGCATCATTACTGAAAAAGAGGCAATTTCAACAACAGAAAGCAGAACAATTTAACTAAATTGTTGCCTGCAGGATTGAGTGACCCCCCAAAACAACACAACCTTGAAAACTCACAATGAGTAATAAAAAAATAAAAGCAAAACCTCCACAAAATCCAAAACTAAGCTAAAGCAAAGAGGAAAATACTGGAAGTATTGATTTTAGTTGATAACACACTCAGAGACCTAACAAATTATTTCTAGAGTCATTTTTCAATATTTGCAGAAAGATTAGAATGATACACTGGATTAAATAAAAACAAATACATTAATTTATATGAACTTTGATGTTTTCATGTATGTTGCTTCCTATCTCAATTATATCCTAGATTATTTATAAATGAAGTATCTGTTCTCTTAAAACCATCTTATTATAATAGTGTCATACTAAACTGCCAAGGAATATTTTCCATTTAGAGATTAAATTTGTTTAACTTCCTTAGGAAGCCTATATGAGAGGTGCTGATCTCGTAAATCTATACCTGTATTTTCTTTGTCATTAACACTTTTTTCTTTCTTCATCTTTTTTGTTGTTGGTTTTGTGTTTTGGCTTGGGAACTAGACATTGCTATGCTTAGGACTTACTCTTGGCTCTGTGCTCAGTGGCTCCTGACAGTGCGCGGGGATAATATTCAGTACAAGGATCAAACTGGGGTCAGTCACATCTAAGGTAAGTGCCTTACCCCTATACTGCTCCTTTGCTCCCTAATAATTATTTTAAAGTGAAAATATCCTTACTTTGCTACTTTCTTTATTATTTATCCTCCTGTCATTGTCTGCTGCAGCTCCTCAATCTTTTGTGCCTCTCACCCAGTTCCCTTTCTTTAAAGCTGAACTTGAATTCTCAGTCTAATTTCCCTTGTTTGGGCTTTTCTGAACCACATTTAACTATCATCCTCTAGTGTTGCAGTACACTGCTGCCTGGAGTCCCTGCATCTGGCCTGGAGTTGCCTCCTGCAGGTCACTTTGTAGATAAAAGGAGGACAGTTAGAATGTGGCAGTTTATCTGACCATGTATTCTGTACTGGCAGGTATAAGTATTATCTTATGCTGCCACAATCATCGTGGGACTAGCTAGATCTTGCTGGCATATTTGCCTGGCTACGTTGGATCTCTAAGTAATTTGACCAGAGAAGTGCTGTTTGCCTCCAAGCAAAAAGCATGGCTCTCTGATAACTCAAAGCTAATATACAGAACAACCATTGAATAAAGACTCTTGTGAAGGCTTAGAGAAATATATACTGGCTAAGAATATTCTTTGGTACAGATACATGCCTTTGTATTCTGAGATACAGTTCATCTCAGAAGCCCCTCCTCCACTGCAGGGGCATTTCCAAGGCAGATCTTGGATGGGTAGCATTAACATCTTAAAGGGCCTAGGTGAGGTCCTGGGAGAAATTACCTGAGGGTATTTGACCCTGATGGCTTCCCATTGGAGGAGGTCTAGGTTGTAGGGATAACTAGCTTGCTCTCTCTCTCTTCTCTCTCTCTCTCTCTCTTTCTCTCTCTCTCCTCTTCCCCCTTTTCTGCTGGTTTTCTTCTTTGCTGTCTCCTCTCTGCGGGGCCTTAACATGTGGTGTCAGCCATCTTGGGCTACATGTGGCCGATGCCCAGCTGGGAACCCTAAGTTTGGGGTTTTCCTATTGCTGATTTTATGCCAGAACCTGTTTAAGTAAAGCATTTTGAAACGTGGCTGGATTCTTGCTTCTTTCTCTGTCTGCCAGAGGCTGATCCCCTGGGGCAGAGGGGATCCCTGACCCTGCTTCCAGATTTTGTGTGGGGCACTCAAGCGTTACCCTGCACTCTAGTATTTATCTTTCTACTTCTAACTTTCTTCACTTGGCGTGACACTTTCCAATTCCATTTTTGTTTTCACAAATGAGGAAATTTTAATTTTTTTGCTATAGTTCAGTAGTAGCTCTTTGTACAGATATAAAATTTTCTTTAGTCCTTCCAAGATATGGAAACATGGTAGTTTCCATATCTTGGCCATTAAAAATAGCATTTTAATGAGCAAAGACACATAATCATGTAAAAAAATATATGTACATAGATAGACACATGTATGAATGCATATGTCTAATTCAAGTAAAGGTTTTTTTATATTTTTTTAAATATTTAACTATGAGATCAATTGTGCGGTTTTTATAAAATTCTCACCAATACTCATTATTTCTGTTTTTTGTGTGATGTAGAGTACTCTCACAAATTTGAAGTTATAGATCTCATAGAAGTTTTATTTACATTTCTATGAAAATAAGTCATAATGAACATTTTATGTGACTATTGATGATTTTTATGTTCTAAGGAACATAAAAATAGAAATACCTATTGATAATCCACTTCAGATTAATTTGGGGGTGTGTTATTAAAGTAGCATTCTATTTTCATTATTCAGTACAGAATGTTATCCAATTTTCTCAGTATGATTTTTTAAACAGATATTTCTCTTTTTTTCATTTGCTCTGGGCATATAGTAACTGCTTATATACATATAGAATTATCTGGACTGTCAGTTCCATTTTATTGATCCTTATTATATTTTTGTCCCATATCACACTGTTTTGACGATTACAGTTTTATTATAGTTTGAAGTCAGGAAATAAGATGCCATCAATCATCATTTTTCTCCAAATCAAATTAGCTTCTTGCATGACCTTGTATTTTCATACAAATTTCACTAAAGCTTTCTCTATTTCTTAGAAAAACAAAATTGTAATTTTGGTAGTGATCTATTGAATCATGAAATTTCTTTGAGTAGGATACTTATTTCTAGAATGTTAATTCTTCCAAGACATTGATGTGGAATGCATCTTTATTTTTAAGTTCTCATTTTAATTATTTTAAAATATTTTGTGTATCTTGTGTTCTTACAAAGTTCAGAGTTAGCAATATCTGGGGGCTTGGGGGCTACACTTGGGGAACTTTAGGGACCATGCCCAAGGAGGCCAGGGAATCAACTCAGGGCTTCATACAAAATAAGCACATGTTCCACCACTTTACATGTTAACTTCCAGCTCTATAGTTTATACAAAGAAATGCCGCTGTCTCCACATGTCACACCAGTCTCTAGTTCTCCAAACACCTTCACATATACCTTAATTTAACCATAATAACATCTTTTTATAAATCTTCATACACATTCACAATACCTTCATATAAACAAACTTATACAAATCTCTCCTAGATCTGTCATAATTTTTATTAAACATCACATTGAATGTTTTGGCATTATTTTGCTAAATTTTGTTGCTATTTTTGTTTGTGGGTCACAGCCAGGGGTATTCATGGTTTACTCCTGATTCTGCACTCAGAGGTCACTCCTGGTGGACTCTGGGGACCATATGGGTGCAAGGATGCATCCGAAGTCTGCAGGTACCTAGAATCCATCCTGGGTCTGCAGGTGTTTGATTCACAGTACAGTTGTTGCAGCTTGGTGTAGAGCAAATGTTTCTTTTTCTCTTCTTATTTTTTTTTCTGCCATACAAGTCATGCTTAGGGTTTACTTCTGGTTCTGCACACAGAATTCACTCCTGGTGCTGCAGGGATTATATGAAATACTAAGGTTTGAGCCAAGATCAGCTGTGTGCAAGTACCCTACCTTGTATTCTACACTTGTTTCATTTGCTTTGTGGACCACATCAATCTGTGCTTTATTTTCCCAATCTATTCTAAGTAAAACAAAATTTTTGTGAGGTGACCATTTTACCATATTTTTGCCTACGGTATTCTCTTTGAAAATGCATGTGCAATTAATACCAAACCTGCAATAAGTGATCACTTCATAATTCTTCTGCAACAATTTATCCATGCTCAATTCATATTGCCATTATTTGCACCAACCACCATATCCTGTCTTCTCATTGTATTTTATTCCTTCTCATTATCTCTATAATGAAAGCCTTAAACAAACACAATGCTAGATTTCAAGGCTTGCATCTTTTATAATTTATAATATGTAAAAGCACAATAAATGTGAAAATTTAGTTTCAAATACTCACCTAGTGAATGTAGTACATTATATGTCTTAATTATTGTCTCTAATGAATAAATATGCCTTCAATTATTTCTCTACATAAAAGCTAGTATGACAATTTCTATGAAATACTTAAATTCTTATTTCTAATACTATAACATAGAGACCTTAAACAATGAAGTATAATGGTAACGTTTGACTTTTATCTATTTAATATCAACATTTATATTATGCTCCATCTTTTACTTGTAGCTACATAAGCATGAGACTAATAATATGGTATTTAATATTTAAATGAACTAGTTTAATAAGTGATAATCAGACATTATGAAGCAGAAATGTTCATTAAAATTTTCTTGCTGATAAAAAATGTCTCTAAGTAGTAAAAACAATATCAGAATAAAAAACTTTCAATAATATTGTATGTATTTAGGAAAATATCAACTACAGCTACAATATGACAAATGGGAGAATGGGATCCTCAATTGCTGAAATGCTTTAATTTTCAGATGATTCTTTATAAGATACATAAGAAGAATATGGAAAAATATTTTTTACCAACAAAATTATTACTTATCACTTACATCTGGAAATATTCCAAAGTGCAAAAAAAGAGTGTAGTGCATTCACATTAACTCATCCTTGAAAAAAAAGAAAACACATTTTTTAACATGGCAGATTAAAGCCATTATGTGCCATCAAAGCAAATTGATCTCCTTTCCTTTTTATAGAATGTAAGGCACATTTTTGAGTGTGAAAATAGAACAAACTTTCCTCACTCATCTTTTTCTAACTACTTGAAGTCACATAGCGCTTGCTTCTTTTTCATAACTCTAGGCTTGTTGATTCAAAGGTTTAAATGGGTTATTCTTTTATAAAATAAATCAATCATACAACTTATTTGCTACTAGCAGTTTGCGATTATATTTCTTTCACTACAACATGGTTGAAGGAGTTAATACATAGGTGTGTTAGTAACACTATCTATCGAACACAAAGATATCAACTCATCACTGAAATGGTGAGACATAAACTGAATTCAATATACTCTGAGCATAATCAACAGAATACTCTATTTCTCTTTCTGTTCTTAAATCATATGTGAAAATACCAATGGCAGAATTCTCTCTGCTATGCTAAAATAAATGCTGCTATTTTGGAGGAGTTATGGAATGTTGAAATGAGAAAAATGTAAGGCAATAGTTTCTCTGCTCTAATTTGTATAACTTTGTTGGCCCATGGAAAGAACTGAATATTAGAAACAAAGTTATCAGGTGGTTCTGAAAGAAAAAATAATAATAAATAGACATACTTTAAATATTCATCACTTCAAGTTTGTGCTATTTTTACAAACACTCAACTGCAATCTGAAAAGTGTTGTTTCTAACATTTTAAAGTGATGAGAGAAACTATCAAAAGTTTCACTATCACTATCTTCCCGTTCATCATCTATTTGCTAGAGCGGGCACCAGTAATATCTCCATATGTCCTGTCTCATGCTAGTAGAACCCAAAGGCATCTGCTTGCTCTAGGAACATATAGAGCCTCAAACCATTATATTAGGTCATGGGAATGAGCTAATATAAATGTTACTGGTATTTGGTATATCAAATACGACACGAGCAGCTTAGGCTTGCCGTGCGGGTGGCATACTCTTGTAGTCATCTCTGAATAAAGCATTTATTGATGAACCTCGTGGCCGCTAGCAGCTCTGCGAGCCAGGCTGTGATAGTCTGGTCTGTTGGGTGGAGTTGTGACAAGAGGGAAGTCCGGATGTGGAAGATGGCGGCCCCCATGGAGTCGGGGGTCATCTGGCTTGTTGTGAGGGTCTGCTGGGGTGGAGGGCCAGGGCCAGAACCCGCCACACCTCCCGGCACCTCATGAGCTGCTGGGCACAGAGAGAACAAGGAGCAGCTCTGCCCCATGTCTGAGAGTCTTTGGATCAGCATACCTGGGCTGGATTGAAAAAAAAAACTGCTGCAGGGTGGGTGTGGATGATCCGGGCTGTGATAGTCTGGTCTGCTGGGTGGAGTTGTGACGAGGGAAGTTCCGATGTGAAAGATCAATAGTTTAACAATAAATATTTCTGATTGTTCTACCTTTCACTATTTTATTCCCTATATACTAGTTATATATTTTAATAAAGTTAAGATCACTTCTGTTGAATCGTAAGTCTTATTCCCTTGTAACTTTATTGTAGTAGAGGCAATAATGCTATATACTGAGGAACTTTCTAGTGTGTCTTAATTGTATATTTGTGAATGTTCATGATCAAATACTATCTTACTTCATGTGAGTATTTATATAATGTATTTTCCTTTTATTTGTAGGTCTTACGTCAGTATATACTAATATAACAAGTTCTTTTATCTATATATGGTTTTACATCAAAAATAGATGATGCATTTTGCTTTTACTGACCTATCAACATGCAGGCTGCAGAGACAGTATAGGAGTTAAGGCACAGTCTTTTCTTATGGTGGACCCTAATTTTATACCTGGCACTACTTGATACCTAAGCAAAGAGCTGAGCACTTGCCAAGTGTTACCCAAGAATATAGAAGAGAAAAAAAAAAACTTTTATGTGTAGAAAAAAAGTGTTTCAGAGTATTTTTTCATCTTAAAACCTAAATGGAAATGTATAAATATATCATGTTACAATAGGTAAATATATATTATATTTAAACATAAGTATATAAATACATGGGGCAGAGCTGCTACTGACTCTCACTGTGCCCAGCCACTCATGAGGTGCCCGGGAGGGATGGCAGGTTCTAGCCCTGACCCACCACCCCAGCAGAGCCTCACAACAAGCCAGACGACCCCCCCCACTCCATGAGGACCTCCATTTTCCACATCCGGACTTCCTCCTCGTCAGAACTCCACCCAGCAGACCAGCCTATCACAGCCCGGCTCGCAAGGCCGCTTGCGGCTGCGCCGGTTCATTAATAAATGCTGGATTTTGAGATGATACAAGAGTATGCTACCCACACGGCAGAGCCTGGCAAGCTACCCGTGTTGTATTTGATATACCAGATACCAGTAACAATTATAGACCTCATTGCCATGACCTGATGGAATGGTTTGAGGCTCTTTATGTTCCTGGAGCAAGCAGGTGCCCTTGGGCTCTACTTGCATGAGACAGGTCATATGGAGATGTTACTGGTGCCTGCTCGAGCAAATCAAAGATGAACGGGAAGACAGTGATAATGCTTAAAGATATTTATATAAATATATATTTATATTTATATTTGTAAATATATATTTTATTTTATATATTTATATAGTTTTATATTTATATATTTATATATTTATATTTAATCATATGAATATATTTAAATAAAAGCTCAAATATAAATTGATATATGTATATATACATATACATATATATATATATATATATATATATATATATATATATCACATATAAGCCAGTTTCGACTGTATGCAGGGGAAAGAAGCTTAACCTCTGCACAAAAACTATGGACCCTAGATATTTATTTTTGTATTTGAAGCATGCTCAGCTTTGCTCAGACTTACTTCTGGCTTTCCAGAGCTCAGGGTCCCCATACAGAGCTGGTTGGGTTATAATACATGATACTAGATATTGAACTCATTTGACATCATACAAGGCAAGCATCTTACATCTGTAGTGTTTTTCAACACATCCCGCCTCAAACATTCTTTATTTTATATTTTTTTCTTAAGGCAAGCAGACAAGATTCATTACATAGTTGTGTGTTCCAGTTTTTAAAGCAATGTTCATTGTTTTAGTTTCAAGTGTAGGTTGACCTGCACTCTTCTAGTAACATTATAGAGCAATTTTTATTGACATTTCAAATTCTATATAGGGCTAGAGTGATAGTACAATAGTTAGAGTGCTTGTCTTGCAGAGCTGATCTGGGTTAGATTTCTTTCACATAGTATGGTTCTACAATCTCCAACAGAGTGATCACTGAGCAAACAGAGCCAGTGTAGTCCCTGAGCATTTCCAGGTACTTTGACTTACATTGTTGTATAATATGGCTTGAGATAAGAACATGTGATTTATTTCAACTTGTACTTCTTTCCTGTGAAAAATTCTACATGGTACTGGAGGAGTTCTATAAAGAAAACCACACCTTCTACAAGATCGTAGTTGGTGAATTTAATGCTGAGATAGGACCAAGAAGATTGGTCGAAGAACTCCACATCAGTACCCATGGCTTAGAATGGAATAAACAGGGTGATAGAACATCTGAGTTCATCATGTCGACCAAAACCATTCATGGTAACTCACAGTTCTGGAAGGCTGAATCTAAACGTTGGGAATCTCCTGGTGGACAGTTCCACAATTAAATTGATCACATCATATTCAATCGACGGTTTTGCCTGACCAATGTCACTGGCGTCCCAAAATTCTGAACAGGACTCGAATACTCTCCCCTTTGTGCAAAATTCTACTTCACAGAAGTAGACTTTTGGGGGAGAAAGGGCTGCAAGGGGAGAAAGGCTGCAAAGTTTAAGAAGAGAACCCCAGGAGTGTCCCAGAACTGAAAGCCAGGAGTAAGTCCTGAGTACAGCTGCTGTTGCCCTCAAGCTAAAATTAAACCAAAGCAAGTCAAAATAACAAAGCCCACCCAATGAAATCTACCTCAATTTATTTATAATTTTTGTTATGAATTTATTTTTTTGATATTTTTTATACCACCGGTTACTGGTATTTGATATGCCAAATACCAGTAACAATTATAGACCTCATTCCCATGACCTGATGGAATGGTTTGAGGCACTTTATGTTCCTGGAGCAAGCAGATGTCGTTGGGCTCTACTAGCATAAACAGGACATATGGAAATGTTACTCGTGCCCACTGAGCAAATCGATGATGAACGAGAAGACAGTGATAAAGTGACAGTGATTATACCACCACCAAGGGATATACCATTATAAAGATGCTCATGTTTGGTTTTCAGTCATACAGTGTTCCATCTCCCATCCCTCCACCAGTGCCCATTTCCCACCACCAATGATCCAATTTCCTTCCGCCTCCCCATCTCTCTTGTCTTTTTCTCTCTTATCTTTATCTCTTCTCTCTTTCTTTCTCTCTCTCTCACTCTCTCTTCCTTCTCTTACACATTGTGATTTGCTATACATGTATTTAGAGGTTATCATGTGTATCCCATTGCCTATATTCAATGCTCAGTTCTAGCTAGTATTATCATTTCCAATAATTCTTAGCACATTGTTCCCTTTTCTGTCTTACTTACCTCTAACTCCCACACACTAGCGGTTGATTCCATCTATCGACAAGACCTCCTAATCCATGTTTTGCCTGGTCTTAGATATTGATATCATATATATATATATATATATATATATATAAACACAGACACATTCATATGTACATATATATATATATATATATATATATGTATTTTATATCCCACAAATAAAGGTGGTCTTTCTATATCTGTTCTTTTCCTTCTGGCTAATTTAATTTTTTTTTTGTATTTTGGGTCACACACAGCAATGCTAAGAGGTTATTCCTGGCTCTGCACTCAGAAATTACTCCTGGCCATGCTTGGGGGACCATATGGTATGCCAAGGAATTGAACCTGGGTCATCTGCATGCAAGAAAAATGCCCTCCCCGCTGGACTGTCACTCTGGTCCCACTTCTTGCTAATTTCAATCAGCATAATCTTCTCCATATCGCTCAATGTATACGTAAATTTAATAGCTTTGTTTTTCCTAACAGCTGCATAGTATTCCATTGTGTAGATGTATCATTGCTTCTTTATCCAGTTATAAGTTGTCGGGCACTCTGGTTATATCCAGATTCTGACTATTATGAATAGTGTTGCTATGAAAATAAAAAGTGCAGATGTTGTTTCTGCTGTGTGTTTTTGGCTTCCCAGGATATATTCCAAGGAGTGGTATGGCAGGGTCAAATGGGAGCTCAATTTCTAGTTTTGGAGAAATGTCCTTATCTTTTTACCAAAAAGGTTGACATTCCCACCAACAATGGATGCTATTCCCTTTCTTCCCGCATCTGTACCAGCACCAGTTGTTCTTGGTCTTTTGGATGTGTGCCAGTCTCTGTGGTATGAGATGATACCTCGTTGTTGTTTTGATTTGCATCTCCCTGATAATTAGTGATGATTAGCATTTTTCATATGCCTTTTGACCATTCGAATTTTTTTTTTGTCGAAGTTTCTGTTCGTCTCCCATTTTTTGATAATGTTGAATGTTTTCTTCTTATGAAGTTCTACCAGTGCTTGATTCATCCTGGATATTAACCCCTTATTAGAAGGGTAAACATTCTTTCCCATTTTGTGAACTGTCTTTGTATCTTGTTCACTCTTTCTTTTGAGTCTCAGAAGCTTTTTAGTTTCATGTAGTTCCATGTGTTTGTCTTTGCTTATTGTGTTTCTTCTTTGAAGATGCCTTTAGCTTCAATGTCATAGAGGATTTTTCCTATATTTTCTTCAATGTACTTTATGGATTCAGATCTCATATTGAGATCTTTAATCCACTTTTATCTGACTTTTGTGCATGGTCTTTGACAGAGGTCCAAATTTATTTTTTACATGTAGCTGCCCAGAATTATTTTTTGGTGTGTGTTTAAAAGAAATTTTTGAATTATTTTTCTACAACCTTGAAAAATGCCTTTGAAATATAAGAATTGTACTTAATCATAGTATAATCATTTTAATGAGCTGAATATTGAGAATCTGTCTTTTTTATGTTTTGATTTTTTCATCAATGTTTTATATTTTCATAGTGCATATGTTTAACAACCTTTTATTTCATTTGTTAGTAAACACTTTATTCTTTTGGCGGAGTATATATAGGGTTGATTTTAATTTTTTTCTTAGATAATTTGTGTTTATAAAATCACAAGTGATTTTTATTGTCTATGATTTTGCTTCCTGCAACTTTACTGAATTTGTTTATTAGTATTTGTTTATTACTTACTGCTCATAGCCTTTGTTAAGGAACTTTTAGTATTTTATCCATGCAAGATTATATCATTTGCAAATAAAAATGCTTTTTTTCCTTTCCAATATGGATGACTTTTTAAATGCTTTACATAGCACTATAAACTGATGAGAGTGAACACTCTTGTCTTGCTCCTATGACAAAGCTTACATTTTAAGAAGTCAATTGCACGGGAAATTCATACTGAAACATGAGTTACTTTATGGATTAACCCACTGGAAGCTTCTTATTCATTATTGACATTTTTCATATGTTGATTACTGACACCACAGATTTTAATAATTTGCCTAAAGAATATTTAGTATTTGCTATTTCCTTATATTCCCATTTAAAACAGAATGAAACAGAATGAAGAATAGGTTTACGTGAGTTTCTCACAATAAGTAGATAAAGAAGGGTCTTATTTGATATCAGCTCAATAGTGTACATATGGAAGTAGCAGGCATAACTAGCATTGAAAACATTATATTGAGAGATTATATATTTTACTTTTACTTGTGAATGATTTTCCTTGACTTTTTTTTCAACCTTTTCACTTCTTCCTTCCTGTCTTCCTGCCTTCCTGCCTTTCTGCCATCATGCCTTCCCATCTTCCTTCCCAAGTGCTTCTTACAATTCTGGAGAATAGAAAAACCAAAAATCAAAGAGATAGTAGATATTGCATTTGGTAAAGGCCAGATTTCTGAGTTGGTTATAGTCAGCTAATTGTATTTTTTATTATACTATCTGAATATATACAATTACGAAGATGTTCATAACTGAGGCTTAGTCATAGTGTTCCGCACCCATCCTTCCACCAGTGCCCCATTCCCACCATCAATGTCTCTCCCACCCACCCCCCAACCTGCCTCTATAGCAGGCACTTTCTCAATTTCTTTTTCTCCCTCTCTTGTCTGTCTCTGTCTCTCTGTCTCTCTGTCTCTGTCTCTCTCTCTCCCTCTCTCTCTTTATCTTTTCTTACATATGGTGGCTTGCCCTATAGACACTTAGGGTTTATCATGTAAGTCTCTTTGTGTATATTCAATGTTGAGTTCTAGTCTGGCATTACCATTTCCCACAATTATTGGAACACTGGCATATATTTATATCCCATTAATGAATGCAGTCATGCATTCTTGCAGACATGGGACTTGCAGACATGGGGCAGAGCTGCTACTGGCTCTCCCTGTGACCAGCCGCTCATGAGGTGCCCGGGAGGGATGGTGGGTTCTAGCCCTGGCCCACTATCCCAGCAGAGCCTCGCAACAAGCCAGAAGACCCCCACTCCATGAGGGCCTCCATTTTCCACATCCGGACTTCTCTCTCATCAGACCTCCACCCAGCAGACCAGCCTATCAGCGCCCGGCTCATAGAGTTCCACCCTGCAGCAGTCTTTCTTAAATCCGGCTCAGGTATGCCGGTCCAGAGACTTGCAGACATGGGGGCAGAGCTGCTACTGGCTCTCCCTGTGACCAGCCGCTCATGAGGCACCCGGGAGGGATGGTGGGTTCTAGCCCCGGCCCACCATCCCAGCAGAGCCTCGCAACAAGCCAGAGGACCCCCCACTCTATGAGGGCCTCCATTTTCCACATCCGGACTTCTCTCTCGTCAGACCTCCACCCAGCAGACAGCCTATCAGCGCCCGGCTCACGCGGCCGCTTGAGGCTGCGCGGTTCATCAATAAATGCTGGACTTAGAGGTGCCTACAAGAGTATGCTACCTGCACGGCAGAGCCTGGCAAGCTACCCGTGTTGTATTTGATATATGCCAAATACCAATAACAATTATAGACCTCATTCCGAATGGATTGGGGCTCTTTATGTTCCTGGAGCAAGCAGATGCCTTGGGCTCTACTAGCATGAGACAGGACATATGGAGATGTTACTGGGGCCCGCTCGAGCAAATCGATGATGAACGGGAAGACAGTGATACAGTGACAGTGAATGAATGCAGTCATTCTATATCTGTCCTATTCCTTCTGACTAATTTCACTCAGTGTGATAGTTTCCATGTTAATCTATTTGCAGATAAATTTCATGACTTTGTCTTTTCTGACAGCTGCACTGTATTCCATTGTGTAGATGTACTAGTTTCTTTATCCAACTTTCTGTTCTCAGACATTTAGGTTGTTTCCAGATTCTGGATATCCTAAATAGAGCTGCGATGAACATTTTTTTGAAGAATGATCTCTCAGTTTCATTGACCTTTTGTATTGTTTTCGGGATTCCATCTCATTGATTTCCGCTCTTAGTTTTATTATTTCTTTCTTTCTGCCTGGGCTGGGTTCCTTTTTGTAGATCACTTTCTAAGATTTAGGTTGTGAAGTCAGATTATTTATGATGGCCTTTTCTTCTTTTCTGATGAATGCCTGAAGAGCTATGAACTTTGCTCTTACACTGCTTTCATCGTATCCCACAAGTTCAGGTAATTCATGGCTTCAGTCTTATTTGTTTCCAGCAATTTTTGGATTTCCTCTTCAATTTTCTTTTTATGATGTGCTGGTTGTTCAGCACTGAGCTGTTTAGTTTCCAAGTGCTTGGTAAGACTCTACATTTTTGTTTGTGATTAACTTCTATTTTCAGTGCATGATGGTCTGAAAAAATAGTTGACACAATTTCTATCTTCTTGATTTTATGGAGGTATGTTTTTGTGGCTCAGCATGTGATCTATCTTGGAATATGTAGAAAAATGCGTATTCAATTTTGGGAGATGAACTGCCCCGTATATAGCTACTATCCCTCTTTCTTCCATTTTTCCTTTAGGGCCAGTATTTCCTTGGTGAGTTTCAGTATTGTAGATCTATCCAATAGATGATAGAGCAGTGTTATAGTTTTTAACTAAAATCGTGTTGCTGTCAATGTCTTCTTTGAAGTCTATTAGCAGTTGTTTTAGGTATTTTTCTGACCCCTCATTGGGTACATATATGTTTAGGAGTGTAATTTCTTCCTCATATATGTATCCTTTGATTATTAAGAAGTCACCTTCACTGTCCCTTCTGAACTTTTTAAGCCTGAAATCTATGTTGTCAGATACTAGTATGGCCACCCTGGCTTTTTTGGAGAGGTTGTTTGAGTGAAGGGTTGTTTTCCAGTCTTTAACTTTGTTTGCTGTGTTAGCTCAGATGTGTTTGTTAAAGGCAGCAGAATGTCTCTTAACTGTTGCATTTAGATTGCTGACATTGAGAGAGATTATTGTCATGGGATTTTGTGCCACCTTTCTATATGTTTGTTGTTTTTGGGGGTTGTTTTGTCCTAGAGTAGCTCTTTCAGACCTTCTTTTAAGGTTGGTTTTGAGTTTATGAAGTTGCTGAGCTGTTGTTTATCCACGAATCTGTGTATCTTTCCTTCAAATCTGAAGGAGAGTATAGCTGGTTGAAGAATTCTTGGTCAGGACTTCAATTCATTGAGTTTTTTTTCACTATATCCCACCACTGTCTTCAGGCTTGGAGGGTCTCTTCTGATAGTTCTGCTGAAAGTCAAGTGGTGCTTTTTTTTTCATAAAATTTCCCTCTTTGATCTTGTCGCTTGAAGAATGGTGTCTCTATGACATCCATTATTCTGACTAGGATGTGTCTTTGAGTCTATTTATTGGAGTCTCTTTTTGCTGTTATCCTTCAGACTTCTTGGATCTCAATGCCTGTATCCTTCAACTCTGGTAACTTTTCTGCAAAGATTTCTTTTAACTGTACCTATTTCCTTGGGGTTGCATTCCTATCCTTCTGGGACTCTGACAATTCTTATGTTGTTCCTCTTGGATTCATCGCAATGTTGTCTGTTCTGATGCTGATTCATTTTTTTGCTTGTTATTCATCTGTTGCAGTCCCCTGAGTGCTTTCTGCAGCTCATCTTCATTCCTACTGATTCTGTTTTCTGCTGCTGCCATCCTGCTGTTGAGACCCCACTGGGTTTTTTTTTATTTCATCTACTGAGTTTTTATTGATGATATTTGTTGTAGAGTTTTCATTTCGGCTCTCATTTCCT
This sequence comes from Cryptotis parvus, assembly GCA_021461705.1. Taxonomy (NCBI): domain Eukaryota; kingdom Metazoa; phylum Chordata; class Mammalia; order Eulipotyphla; family Soricidae; genus Cryptotis; species Cryptotis parvus. The sequence continues at coordinate 26,497 of JAJIBD010021916.1, read as the reverse complement.
CCAATAATTTATTGACTCCCCTTTCCACTGCTTCATTTATGCTCTCCTGTATTTTATTGGACATCCATTCCATTTTGTCATTGAGCTCATTAGACATCCTCACTATTTTTTGTCTGAATTCTTTGTCAGAAACATTATGTATGTGTGTATTCTTTTTTTGAGTCTTCAGGGTTCATTTCTTCACCCCCTATTTGAGCTGGGGATCTCAGTTGTTTCTCCATGTTGCTATTGTAGCCTGGAGTGTATTCTTCTGGGACATTGTTTCTTCCTCACTGTCATGTAGAACTCTGGAGATGCTCAGCAGATTGTGCTCTCCTCTTCCTTCTTCAAGGATGTTACCTTCCTCTTGATTTTGAATTTCCTGAGGGTGAGGTATGAAGGTTCACTGTGTCCTTTTATTTCCTCTGCAGCTCAGAACTCTGGGAGTTGTAGTTTCAGTTTCTTTCCCTAATGCATGGCTGAAATTGCTCTGGGGCCTACCAGAGGCCTGCAACTCTGCTGTTTTCCTGTTATTGTATTTTTATATGTTTAAGAGAGGGAGGGTTGAAATAATGTCTCCTTGTCTCTTCTGCTTCACCCACAAATTTTATTGATATAATTTTTGTAATACTGTATTAGTTGAAATTGAACCATGTAACTATAAGACTTACATATATCATGATAAGCTTGCACAATAATTTTAGTTAACATATAGATACCAAGAGAAAAACAATCCTTTTGAAGGGAATTACATGCCATACAATACTAACTATGATCATAGTATCTATTTCATCCCTATGAAAACATACCTGATAGTTGGAAAAATTAATCTCTTGATTGTTAATTTCTAATATTCCCCCAATCCTATTTCTGGAAGGATTTCATAAAGATTTCATCTGTTTTTATAAAGAAAAAGAAAGACCTTTAACTTTTTAGCCACACTTTTGGTTGGTTAAACATTCTAGGAAATTTAGACATTTCCTTCAATGTCTAGAAATTGTTTTAAAAATAAAATACAATTGTTGGGGCAGAGTGATAGTCCAGCAGGTAGGGCTTTTGGCTTGCATGCGGCTGATCCAGGTTTGATGCCCGGCATCCCATATGGTCCCCTGGGCACTGCCAGGAGTAATTCCTGAGTGCAGAATCAGGAGTAAATCCTGAGCATTGCAGGGTGTAACCAAAAAAGCCAAAAAAATAAATAAATAAAAATACAATTGTTATACAAATATAACCCTGCTAGATCTAGCACAATAAATAATGGCCCTCTTATTTTTCTGAAATTCAACTTTTCTTTATTTCACAATTTTGATTTTATCCACATGGGTTTCAGGGACTTTATATTTTTCTTTGGGTCATTTTCAAATTTTTAATATCATAAAATCTCAGAAAATTTGAAAGAATTTAGATCCCATCTCTAATTTGTGAATGCTTGGTGGAAGAGCTAGCTCATCCTTTCCTTTATAGGAATTCATTAACTGTTAGCAGCTACTCCATCTATTACCTTTTACAGGCCATTTTTAATGAACTTCTGAACCTTTATACTTAGCATGTCAGACATTTTTTATTCAGCCCCTTTATTGGGGTGTGTGTGTGTGTGTGTGTGTGTGTGTGTGTGTGTGTGAGAATCTTAATCTTTTACCCTTCATCCAAACTTATTTATGAACTGAGTTTCCCAAGAGCCTTGAACCCTTGGTGCTTATAGCACCAACTGCTGCAAGGACAGAAAGGCATTGTGGAAAGAGCCTGAAAGACCTCACTGGGACTACTCAGATAAGGTTTATAATAAAGAGAAGAGTATAGCAGGTAAACAGAGAAAGGTACAATAATTCCCAGGAGTCTGTCTCAGTTGCATGAGATGCTTTATTTTCAGCTTGTTAACCAACATGTGCAAAGACACCTTGGACTGAAGGAGGCAAAGCATAATTTTACTGCTAGTCCTTTGTGTCCCACAGGTCATAAAAAATCAGACAAGGGAATTGGTTAAACTGGGTACAAAAAAATCAGCCTATATGTTTTCAGTAAATAATAGACACAATAGTGGAGAGTAACTTCAGGGTATTTTGGACTTTATACAATACATTTTACATCACTAGCTAATATACTTCAACCACACTTTGGCCAAAGGTCAGTTCTAGACTGCTGAGTCTGGGGGATAAGCACTGTGTTGTCCTACACAAGAAACAAGCAAGCCCTTCCATTTTAAGGACTGTGATTTCAGTGATCATTTTCCTTCTGCATTAAAACATTGGGGCCTGAGTGATAATACAATGGGTAGGGCATTTGCCTTATGTGTGATTAACCCAGGTTCTATCCCTGGCATCCCCTGAGCACCTCTAGGAGTAATTTGTGAGTGCAGAGTCAGGAAAAAACCCTGAGCATTGCTGGGTATGACCACTCCACTCCAGCCCCATAAAAGTAAAAAAAAATGCAAAGGCCAGCAAAATATCACAGGTGGCAGGAGTGCATGCTTAGCATGCATGGACCCTGGTTCAAATCTCACCATGGCAGAGCCCTGCAATCACTGCCTAATAAAGTCCTGGAGTCCCCAACCACCACTTGGTTTGGTCTTGGTTGTTAACTGTGCCATAGGGTCCAAAGAACACTACATTGCTGGGCTTGAGCACTTTGTTGGCCAGTTTATTGAGATAAGTTTATTTGTTGCTTTAGGGAAGTTGGAGGGTGGGGGAATTACACACCTTGACATAATCAAGGGCTACCCCGGTTTGGTATTTAGGCAACTGTTCCAAGTTTTGGGGACAATAAGTCATTTCTTGAAAATGTGTCAGGACTAAATATTTCCAGAATGAAATAGTCCATTGCTATCCACTCTTTGCACTACCCCCAAATATTTTCTTTTGTATGTAATAAGATTACATATTCACTACTCACTCTGGCACCCTACGTAGTGCTACGATCTGGACTCTATTTTTGAGGATTTTTGAACTTCTGACATTTTTGGCCTTTTCTGATACTTGACGATTTAAAATAAAAATTATGAAGAGAGGCCAAGGTAAATAATTCTACATATATTACTGGGAATTTTCTCATGACCTACATCCATCTAACAATGCAATATTTATGGATTTATGTAATTTTAGAATTTTTACATAGAAACTAACTAGTGATATGAAATCCTAAATTCATGGTGAATAGTATTATTTCTAAAAGCTATAAATATAAGGACTTGATATATAGTAAGAAACAGTAAATCTCATTGAAGATAGCATGACTTTTGTCCTTATTAGAGAGATGGAATTTTAATTAATTACTGAGGCTTAGTCCAGTAATTAATACTTGATGTATTGGGCATTAAAACCAAATATATCAAGATCCTTCGTGAGCTGTATTACGGATTCACCACCAGGATCTCACAATTCTACAAAGAGTGATTATCGATGTCAAAAGAGAGGTTTGGCAGGGTGATGCCATTTCACCAAAACTCTTCAGCTCCACCCTCGAGAACATCATGCGACACTTAGAATGGGAAGGAATGGGAGTGAAGATAGACAGTCGGCAACTACACCACCTCCGCTCGCTGAAGACATCGTTCTAATGACACCAAACATTAGCCAAGCGGCACAAATGCTGGCTGACTTTGACTGAGAATGTGGAAAGATAGGTCTACAACTGAATAGTGACAAAACTATGTTCATGAGAAATGAGCTAGTTCCAGAAGCCCCATTCACTCTCAATGGAACAAACATCTCTGAATGCAGCAGTTATGTGTACCTAGGTCGAGAAGTCAACATGATGAACGACCTAAAACCTGAGCTGCACAGGAGGAAGAGAGTGGCATGGAATGCCTTCAAAAGCATCTAATAAATAGCAAAAAAGACAAAGAACCTCTGGCTCTGGGCACATCTCTTTCATTCCACCGTTCTCCCTGCATTAACATAGGCCTCAGAGACCTGGGCCCTACAAAAGCAGGATGAGAACACTATTTGGGTCTCCCAAAGAGGAATCTAAAGAGCTATGCTTGGAATATCACGCCTCACTCAAGTGAGAGAAGGAATTTGGAATTCTGACCTCTGTCACTGTTCAAGTCAGTGACTCTGTCTCGTTTGCCAAGGCATCGAAAATCAGATGGGCTGGACACTAATGTGATATTGAGATGACCGTTGACTAGAGCCGGTACTGACTGGATCCCATGGGATGTCAAATGATCATGTGGCCGCCCACCTCCAAGATGGTCAGACTTCTTCGTCAAGACCCTGAACGAACAGTTTGAGGCTCTTCATATTCCTGAAGCAAGCAGATGCCATTGGGCTACACTGGCACGTGATAGGGTCAAATGGAAATGTTAGTGGTGCCCGCTCGAGCAAATCGATGAATAACAGGATGTCAAGTGCTCAAGTGACTGAGGCTTGGCATATGTTCTATGTAACTTTTTCTTAGCACTGACAAATTAATCAGCTTAGAGTTTGTTGCGATTGTTTTACACTTTCTACAAGTATGAGTCTTACCAAATGTTATATTTATACCACACTGTGATAAGGTAGGAAAAATTAATAAATAATATTGTATATTTTTTATAGCTACAGTTTCTGGCAATGTTTTATGAGTATCCAAAAAATTCATTCAAAAATTTATAGTGGCATAATTGTTGAGATATTTTGTTCTGTAAATATTTTTCGTATTCTGTATGGCTGGTATTTATGATAAATACCATGATAATTATGAAAAGATATCTAGGAAGTTGGGCCGGAGCAATAGCCCAGCGGGTAGGGCGTGTGCCTTGCACGTGGCGGCCCATGCCGGCCTGGGTTCGATCCCGGCATCCCATATGGTCCCCGAGCACCGCCAGGAGTAATTCCTGAGTGCAGAGCCAGGAGTAACCCCCTGAGCATTGCAAGATGTGACCCAAAAAGCAAAAAAAAAAAAAAAAGATATCTAGGAAGCTAGATATTATGCTTTTACTTCTGAGATATTTAGGAATTAAATTCTTCTTTGTCTTCTGGAGACATTTATCTACATAAATTATTATATAAATCTAGGGATTTTCCTGTCTTTTTTCAATTTATATTACCTAGAATTAATCTCTATAGAAATTTTTTCTAAGGTATCAATGTTTTCATCACAATTGTTTTTTTTCTTTTGAAATAAAGGTCTTCTTAAACCATTGTTTCTGGATACAAAATTCAGTCCTAAATAACCCAATAACTATGGTTTTATAAATTCCGTTTTATTTCTCTTAATCATTTAACCTTAGTTTTTATTTTGTAAATGCCAGCCTGAGCATCACCTTTATTGTTTACCTAGACATTTATCCGTGCCCTATAAGTTCCATTTTTAACAAAGACATCTGCATAGCTCCCTGTGATCCTAACCTTACTGGCTGCCCCTCAAAACTTGTCTTCACTATGATATTTATATTTGCCTTGTGTCTGTGGGTAAGCATGCCACATGATGTCTGTTATTCCTTAAGCCTACCATTCCACTTCCTATTCAGTTGTGTGATATGATGTTATTCTGAAATCAGTTGTGGTCTACAGAAGTGTCCAACACTTAGCTTCTTTGGGAGATGTCCTTTATAGTAAATTCTTTCTGACTACAATAATTGATACGTCCTCAGAACAAATGAGTCTGTGAGTTTTCTGATATTATTTAGTGAATCCCAAGGGAATTCGTTGTGGAGTTAGCTTCATGTGTCTATCTACACTCTTATAGAAATGCTGTAATTCCAGCCTTATTAGTTATGGGAATTTTCTTTACTTCCGATTCTAGAAACTATGCCAATTAAAGTTCACACTACTTCTTTTCATTCTTGCCAAGGAACTGATTATTTCATAAGGGAATATTCTTAAATATTGGCCACTGTTTAACCTTTTATTTTTCCTTACCTAATCAGAGTCTACCCACGCTTGTACACCTTTGTATTCTGTTTATATACTTGACATGTTCTTAAGGTTTTTAACAATAGATCCATGTTTACTTTAAGAGTCAACCCATCTATGATTTGGTCATTCTCAAACTTAAACCTAGTAAATTCTAGTCCTGTGGCTAGTAAAAATCCAGGTTTGAGTGGTAAATTATATTGTTTGTCAGAATTTGTGCTGGAAATATCTGTCAGAAATAGTAGAAAAAGAGATTAGTTTCCAGTAAGTGCTGAGAGTGATCTTTTAACATGAAGGTGGGGAACATGTGAAGAGATATTACTGCCGGTAAAGCTCGCTCTTTGTTTGTGTGTTGCCTAACTCTGTCAGTCTTCTGCAATGCATACAATCCTCCAAGCACTACCAAAATTGGTCCTGAGCTCAGAGTTAATAATGAATCATAAGTATTGGTAGTATGGACAGTAAACCAAAGTAACTAATGGTGTTGATGATGAGAAGAAATGGATTAATTCCATTGAATGAGAGCTTTTAGAAATCAGAAATCAAGATAAGGAGAATTACTCCAAATGACTCCTGCATGTATCAACTTTCCATTCTTTCTAGACAAGAAATATAGGTGATATAATTCTTGTTTTTACAGTATGCCTTTCTTGAACTAGTTCCAGATTTTCCATTCACTCTCAA
>JAJIBD010021916.1:0-15000 GCA_021461705.1 Cryptotis parvus | reverse complement strand
TGACTTGTTTGGTCATTTGTTTGATCACCTGTATCACACAAACAAGTAAAGTTGTCTATTATACAAGTAAAGTCGTCTATTATTTGTTTTCCTTCCTTCTATGATTCATTTCTCGTAGCATGTCGCCCTGCAATTGTCCACATATTGTCACAAGTAGCAACAGTTCAACTTTATATATATACCAGGTGCACAATGACAAGCAAATGAGTAAGGAGGTCTGTGTGTGTGTGTATATATATATATATATATATATATATATATATATATGTATGTATATATATATGTATATATATATATATACAATGACAAGCAAATGAGTAAGGAGGTCTGTATATATATATACAGACCTCCTTACTCATTTGTCTTGTGCACCTGGTATATATAATATATAAAGTTGAACTGTATATATACATACATATATATATGTATGTATGTATGTATATATATATATATATAGAATGACAAGCAAATGAGTAAGAAGGTCTCTGTGTGTGTGTGTATATATATATATATATATATATATATATATATATATACACAGACCTCCTTACTCATTTGCTTGTCATTGTGCACCAGGGTTGTTTGCACATACTGGATATTGTGGAGTTTACTTCAGCATAGAGTGCATGCAGCTTTTTGGATTATTGCTTTTTGAGTTCTTTGGCCTAGGATTGAGATCACTTGATAGTATAATGTATTTCTGACTCTATTACATTTGAAAGCAAAATATATATATATATACAAATTTATATATATACAAATTAATGCTTGTCTTAATTGCTATTTGTATGTATGATAATCCTACATTTTGTTGCATGTGCTGTTCCAATTGCTCTAATAAACTTTTCCAATTTCTCTCATCAATAATTAAAGTTCTATCTGAGATAGATCAACAGAAAACAAGTTTACTGATTTGTATTAAACAACTAAAACTAAAAGCAAATATATGTGAAAGACAGTTCTTAAATTATTTAACATCAGTCAACGAAGATTCATAATTCCTAAAACATGAGAATCCAGAAAGCTAAGTCCTGTGATTGCTCAATGTTTACTGCTAGAAGAATTTTCTGGGTTGTGGTATTAGTAATTAGGGACCAATTTCAGAGTATCCCTCAATTGAGAATCCAGGTAAACCAGGTTAGAAGACTTGCAGAATAATTATAAAGATACTGCTGTGTGTAGAGAAAAAAATGAAGACCTCTGCAGAGGATCAATCTGAAGTATTATTAAGTTTAGTGTAGACCAACTCAGGCATATGAGGAAAATAATCAAGATATAAAATTAAGTATTTTTAAATATTTTGATGTTCCAAAAGAAAACAATTAAATATTTATTTATTATATTTTATTACTTATTTTTTATATTTACAAATATAAAAAATGACCTCAATTCCATGACCTGAAGAATGGCTTGTGGCTCTTCCTGTCCCTGGAGCAAGCAGATGCCCTTGGGCTACACTTTGCTTGAGACAGGACGTATGGAGATGTTACTAGTGCCCACTCTAGAAAATCAATGAACTACAGGAAGACAGTGATACAGTGATACAGTGATTTAAACACTGGAATATTTACTGTTGTTCTTTAAAGTGTGAACACTTATTTCATCCTAGAATACAAAGGATACAGGCAATACATGAGGGAGAAAACTGTTCTCAAAAAACTGTCCTAAAATGCAGTTTAGGATATTTAAATATAAAATACAGTTTAGAACAATTACATATTATTTGATCACATTATCAATATTACAAATAAAAAGTATAATAGAAATTAATTATCATATCAAAATGAATAAAAATAAAATGCATACCAAAATATGGTGGTTAAGCAAAGGAATATTAGTAGTAGAATATAGTATTGAACACATTAGGAAGGACTGCTGTGATACCAATAACCTCATTTTATACCCTTTCTATAAACTAGAAAAGTAAAAGGAAACATATATCATAGTGTAAATGATGAAAGATAAAACAATAAAAAGTTCACTGAAAGACTGGAGAAATAGTTTAAGGCTCTTGCCTTACAAGTAATAGATTTTGGATTTTCCTATAACACCATATGATCCTTAGGACACCACTGAGTGACCGCTGAGAATAGAAATGTGAGTAATTGCTGAGCATCACTGATTGTGTTGCTCAGATTTCCCTTTGTGTTGTTCAAAGCACCTCCAAAGACTCCTCCAATAGAAAAGAAAATCACTGAATCTAACATGATTGATAAGATAGATAAATAAAATTAATAAAACTAGCTAAACAAGTAAAATGATTTTAAAAGAACATCAGATATAAGTATGTAGTGACCATATAATTCCATATAAGTTCTAAATATTGTAGAATATGAACAACCAAGACAGTAAACTTACAGCTTTAGATAAAATAAATATATTTAAGTTAAAGTTTAAAATATTTGAGTTTAAAGTAAATGTAAAATATTAAGTTTAAAATATAGAGCTAATAATATGAACAACTGGTTCAGTAGTTGGTTCAGCACCTCCAAATGCTAATAATATGAACAACAATATTATTCTGCTAATAATATGAACAACTGGTTCAGCACCTCCATGATAGTGCGAAGAATGTTGAGAAAGAGAAAGACACAAAAGGATGCCTATCTTCAAAAAACTCTGGAGCTCATTCACCAATGTGGCAAGGTGCAAGCCTCAGGCGACCAAATGCTAATGTCCAAGTTCGCAAAGCAGTGCAGAGAAGCGATAAAGAAAGACCTCAAAGAGAGAAGAGCAGAAATACTGGAAGATGCAGCAGAAGCCGGGAAAAACATTTGCAAAGCCCGCCTGACTTTCGCCAACTATAAGACCAAGATGACTGCCCTCAGACGCCCTGATGGATATATCACATCTTCCAGAAAAGCAATGGAGAAGATTTTCCATGACTTCTACTCAGATCTCTTTGATAGCCACGTCCACCTGCCCACATACCAAATTCCACAGGATGGATATGTCATTCCCAATGTTATCCCTTCTGAAATCCAACATCATTTCATCGGTAAAGAAAGGAACAGCACCAGGCCCAGACGAAGTCAGACCCGAACACTTGAAGAATCTGCCATCAGTACTCATCAATACTTTGGCTCCGCTCTTCACACACTACCTGTCTGAATGCAAGGTGCCCTCGCAATGGAAAACAATCAAGACAGTTCTACTGTTCAAGAAGGGAGACATTCATGACATTGGCAACTATAGCCCCATCTGCCTGTTGTCTGTCATCTACAAGCTCTTCACTTGAGTCATCCTAAACAGAATTGACAGAACATTAGATGAAGGACAACCATGCGAGCAAGCTGGCTTCCGAAAAGGATTCAGCACAATCGACCATATACACACATAACCAAGCTCATTGAGGTTTGTAGGGAGTTCAGGATGCCACTCTCGTCTCACGTTCATTGATTTAAAGAAAACCTTTGATTCTGAGAAGACTGAAAAGGCGGCCATCGAAGCCGTAGCCAAACAGGGTGTTCAAACCCAATACATCAAGATCCTTCATGAGCTGTATTATGGATTCACCACTAGGATCTCGCCATTCTACAAAAAGCGATTATAGATGTCAAAAGAGGGGTTTGGCAGGGTGATTCCATTTCACCAAAACTCTTCAGCGCCACCCTCGAGAACATCATGCGACAATTAGAATGGGAATAATGGGAGTGAAGATAGATGGTCAGCAACTACACCACCTCCACTTCACTGATGACTTCGTTCTAATAACACCAAACATTGACCAAGCGGCACAAATGCTGACTGACTTTGAGAATGTGGAAAGATAAGTCTACAGCTGAATCTCAACAAAACTATATTCATGAAAAATGAATTCCAGAGGCCCCATTCTCTCTCAATGGAACAAACATCTGTGAATGCAGCAGTTATGTATACCTAGGCCGAGAAGTCAGTATGATGAATGACATAAAACCTGAGCTGTGCAGGAGGAAGAGAGCAGCTTGGATTGCCTTCAAAAGCATAGAAGAAACAGCGAAAAAGACAAAGAACCTCCAGCTCCGGGCACATCTCTTCGACTCCACTGTTCTCCCTGCATTAACATATGCCTCAGAGACCTGGACCCTACAAGAGCAGAATGAGAACACTATTTTGGTCTCCCAGAGAGGAATCATCAATAGAGCTATGCTTGGAATATCATGCCTCACTCTAGTGAGAGAAGGAATCCGGAGTTATGACCTCCGTCGCTGTTCAAGAGTCAGGGGCGCTGTCTCATTTGCCAAGGCATCGAAAATCAGATAGGCTGGACATGTAATACGATTTGGAGATGACCGCTGGACTAGAGCCATTACGGACTGGAGACCATGGACGTCAAAAGATCACATGGTCGCCCACCTACAAGATGGTCAGAGTTCTTCATCAAGACCACGAACTAATAGTTTGAGACTCTTAGTATTCCTGAAGCAACCAGATGCCATTGGGCTACTCTGGCACGTGATAGGGTCAAATGGAAATGTTGCTAGCACCCGCTTGAGGAAATCAATGAACAACGGGATGTCTAGTGATCTAGTGATCTAGAATATGAACAACCAAGACAATGAGCTTAAATATTTAGATAAAATAAATAAATTTCTGAAAGATCAAAGCTACAAATTTCACTCAAGTTAAAATAGCAAGTTTTCTATTAAAACGATCAAATGTATAGTTAACAACCTTTCTTCAAGAAAACTCCATACATATAACAGTATTAGTGAGTTCTGTCAAGCATCTATGAAATAATACTACCGGCAATAATCTCTTACATAATGCTTAAGAGAAATCTCCATTCCAAATCTTTGAATGTAACATCATTTTAATACAGAAAATTGACAAAGCTACTAAAACTAGATGCCAAGACCACACATGTAAATGATATTAACAATTCTGCAGTAGGTCCACCTCAGTAGTCAGGGTCACAAGTTTATTCCCCAGAACCATGTGATCCTGGTTGAGCACTCCGGTGTGTGGTTCTGCAAGTAACCAAGCATTAACATAATTGGCCCAGTGATGCTAACATTTTGTAGCCCAACAGCACTGTTTAACTGTATCCAAGAGTTGAACATTATGACTGATTAGTTTACTGCTTGCAAACCTGTTAGACCAACTTTAAAGGGAGGAATCCATAGAGCCTCTGAGCATTGGTTGGGAGCTCAGAATTCATGGCACCAGAAAAAAAAAAATTGTAGGAAGAAATTTGGATGTAGGGGCCCTAGCTATAGGCATGGCAGATAGGGTGTTTGCCTTGCATTCTGCCAACCCAAATTCAATCTTTGTCATCCGTATGACCCCCGAGCAACGTCAGGAGTAATTCTTGAGTGAAGAACCATGAGAAACCCTTAAGCATTGCCGGGTGTGACCCAAACAGCCAAAAAAAAAGATATCTGGATATGTATAAATACAATCACAAACATATATATGATTAAAGATCATGAGCAACTGATGTTAATTTCAGAAATGTAAAGTGAGACTATTGTTCAGAATTTAAACAACATAACTCAGCATATTAACAGGTGGAAATGGAAAAAGAACACATGTACTTATGAATAAATGCATGGGAGAATCTGGCTTTCATTTTTAATTTAATACGAGATAAGTTCTTAAAAATCTTAAGAGGAAAATTTCTCAAAATGATAAAGGGAATATACAAGAAACCTGCAACAAGCATGAGAATGACAGAAGAATAAATGTTTTCCCTTTAAGGTAAGAAAGAACGCTAACGTATCCACCTGACCATTTCCATTTCAAGCTACACTCAGAGTTCTGGATTATACATTAAAACAAGAAAAACAGACATAAATTTTCCTACAGGATAATGAGAAACTAAAGTTTTATTTACACATAGCATAATTACTTAGTATAGGTAGTATTACTTCATAGAATTAGACACATTTTACACATAATTATTATGGATTAAATGCCATGATATTTATAAAAATATTAATTGAAATATGCATAATACATCATGAATATAAAGTAAATTATTATTTATATGTAAAATTTGAATTAAATGATTAAATAGCCCTATATATATAATAAGCTTAATAATGCTGAATTGCCAAATGCTAAGACTTATTATTAGTCCAACAATACCAATTAAATTCTCAACTATATTATAATTTTAGGAACTGGTAAGTTAATTTTAAAACTTTGTAACTTATTAAACTGCAGGTTGTTCATAAAACAGACCATATGATAGTCAAATATATATGATAGTTATAGAATAAAAGTACAGAATTCTTGATAAAATTTTGGTTCTATTTTTCTTACAACTTAGCAATTAATAGATACTTAAATCTTCCTGCTTTTAAGCTAAATAAGATATATAGGATATTTATTTCATCATTATTCTTTAAATTATTCCTACATTGAATGTTTCTACAAAACTAATTAAAATCAGTCAATAGTATATTATTCATTTTAATACCTATATTCTTTATAGGTATTTGACTGTCGGGGCGCTCCACTGGGGTCCCCGACAGTGCCAGGAAGCGAGTTCCCTTCTACCTCCGAGCCGGCGAGGAATGGATGAACACTCAGGAATCCGATGCAGTTTTAAAAGGCTTTACTTATCACAGGTTCAGGTATACAAATCAGCAAAAGGAAAAACCCGGTGCTTAGGATTCCAGGCTAGAACCCCAGCCACGTGTAGGCCATGATGGCGACCACCACGTGTAAAAGCTTCCAAGCAGGGGCGAAAGCGCTCACAGCGAGCAAGAGCCCCCCAAAAAGAAGTGCGAGAGTGAAAACCGGCTAGTTTATACCCCCTGCAACTCAGACCTTCCTCCCATTGTTATGGAAAGCAGGGAGTGTTAAATGTCCTTAGGTAATCCCTCCCTGCACCTCACCTAGGCCCTTTAGTGTGCTAATGTTTTGAGCCAAATGCAGCGGCCCTTAAAGGAGTCCTGCAACAACTCCCCCTGATTAGCTTACTAATAAAAATTGAAAAGGTAAGAAATATTTAGTAATGTACAGAAAATTAAGATAAGAAAAAACAATTCGAATTACAAAATGATAATACATGTTACTTTAGGATCCTAACTTGTTTTTGGACCCAAAGCAAAGTTCAAGACAAAGTGTTTCTAGCTGTCTGATTATAACGGACTATAGTTTGCACTGTCCATAATTTGTGAGAGTCAATTTGCTATATATTATGTAAAGTCGGGTGTCTGGAACAAAGTCTGTGGGGCTACTTCTGGAACAGCAATAGCGGTGATCATATGAGTATGAGTCTCTGGAGAGCAGCGATCAGGAACTCGTTGAATTGTCAGGAACACTGGATCGGGTCTCAGGAACACTGGAACAAGTATCTCGAATTCTGGAACAGGAGTCTTGAGTGCTGGAACAGGTGTCCGGAACATCGGTGTGATATCTTGAACTCTGGAACAGGAGTCTTGAGCGCTGGAGCAGGTGTCTGGAACATCGGTGTGGGCGTCTTGCAGGGCTTCTTCAGCAAGAGAACATTGGCACCAGTAACTGTACCTGTAGCTTAGGCGAGACAAAAAACACTTTTCGAGGTTAATCACAAGTAGAGATTTTAAGGCTTTGTAGGGATCCAAGTCTGGGATGGAGAGAAGAACATAAAGAAGCTCCAACATGGGTGGAGCAGGGAAATAAATATGAGAATTGATGATTTTAAAATTGATAAATCTAGTGGATCAGCAGTGGAGCTGATGAATGTAATAGAGGTTTGTAGTGGTCAGAAATTGAGAAGGTAGTAGTTGAGACATAACATAGACACAACATTAATCACAAACATAATGGTGGCTACCACATGCACACACACGCACACATACATTTGATCAATCAATATTTTACAGCTGTATATGTGACCCATTTAGGGTGATAAATGGTAACAAGTCAAGCGCTTCATAAATATAAAGCCGGCAAATGATGGTGAGAAAGTGTCTTTTCCTGTGAATAGAGCATTGGGAAAAATTAGTTTTGCAAATTATTAAATTTTTAGCGAGCACTGTTTTAGGAGTCTCGGAGTATTGAGCACTGTAGCGCAGGTTTACTGGATTCGAATATCTCATTCTGTGAACAGAATCATTAGAAAAACAATTTTTCATTGATTTAGCAAACATTTTTGTAATGAGCACTGTGATCAGAGTCCACCCATTTTTCCACCTTTTTTTTTAAGAAAGAAAATATTTAGGCTGTAAGGCAAGATATTAGACATGAACCATGATCACAGACTGCAAAACAAGATCATTATTAAAATGAACCAATCCAGGAAGTTTAAACAGCAACTTGCAATTTAAGACTTTATATTGAGAGAATTAGTTGTTTTCTGATTCTTGGAGAATTCTAGTCTGAACAAGTCACAGAGGAACCCAGAGTTTCTTGGCAGGGTTATCGTCTGTAGAAATGAAAGCATAGCCTCTTCCCCGAATGAGGAGGTGACCTGCAATCCATTCATCATCAATTTTCACCCAGATAGGTGAATTGACTGTTTTTTGAGTTTGCATATCTTCTTGAAAGTGATGTTCAGCCGTGGTATAGGGATCTCCTTGAGGTATATTTAAGAAGTTTAAGGTGAATAATGTTAAAGATAAAGAATCCATTGGAGGCATGCTTGTTTTTCGTTGCTTTAATAGCTGAGTTTTAAGCGTTCTGTGGGCACGTTCAACCATTCCTTGTCCTTGTGGATTATATGGAATTCCTGTAATATGTTTGATCTGCCATTCCTCGCAAAAGGATTTGAAGGTTTTGCTGGTGTAAGCAGGACCATTATCTGTTTTTATGGTATGGGGAATACCCATGACGGAGAAGCACTGGAGTAAAAATGAACAAACAGATTTAGCTCTTTCAGACGTCATAGGAACAGCCCATATGAACCGAGAATATGTATCGATGACCACATGAAGGAAAGGTTTGTTGGGAAATAAGTTAGTATGAGTTATATCCATCTGCCACAATTGGTTTGTCTATAAACCTCGAGGATTTGCTCCTGCTACATGAGATGTACAATGTAAAGGAGCACAGACAGGACAGTTGGCGCACAATTTGTCTAGCTTGTCTCCATGGGATGCCATGGTGTACATGAAGGCGGCGGGCATTTGTATGTAGAGTCTGGTGCTCTTCCTCAGCTGATTTAAATAATGGTGCTGCCAAGAGATCTGCTGCTTCGTTTCCTCGAACCATTGGCCCGGGAGTCGACTGCGAGAACGGATGTGGGAGATGTATATAGGGAATGTTCTATTTCGGAGGAGATCTTGTAGTTTATGGAGTAGCTCCTGAATTATAGGATTGAGGGCATTTAAAGAAGCAGTGACAATTCCAGGAAATAAACCAACTACATATGCAGAATCACTCACCACATTACATGGGCCAGATACATGGGATAGTAAATGTATCAGGGTGGTGAGTTCCACTTGTTGGGCAGATTTATAATTTGTATGCACAGTAGTGGTCAACGAAAGACCTGTAATTCCACCCCTTCCTGATGAGGAGCCATCAATATAATACACTGGAGCATCAGGAATGGGAGAGGAGCGGACAATGGTGGAAATTACAAAAGGTGTCCTTTTCAGAAATTCCCAGGTTTTTCCAGCTGGGTAATGATAAGATATTTCTCCTGAAAAATCTGCTAAAGCTCTCTGAAGGATTTCACTGAGTGGTAAAACAGCTTCAATTTCTTTTTTTAGGGTCAGGTAGTACAATTACATGGGGATCATGTCCAAGTAATACTTGGGTTCTTGATCTTCCCTTAATTATAAGGTTAGCTATCATCTTAAGGTAAGGTGTAGCAGTACGATTCTGCTTGTTATGTAAGTAAACCCATTCTAACGGTCCAGATGATTGGGCTATAGCAGCAGTTGGAGACTCGGGAGTGTTGAAGACCAAGAACCATACCTTTTCTCCGGAATTAAATCTGGAGAGGTAAGATTATTGAAGCCGATCCATGAAAAAATCTAATTCCTTCTGAGCTTTAGGAGTTAGCTGCCTTGGGCTATTTAAAGCAGGATCACCTTCAAGGGTGTGGAACAGGTTACTGAGCTCACAGTTAGGAATACCAAGGGAGGGGCGCACCCAGTTGATATCCCCAGCAGTTTTTGAAAATCATTCAAGGTTTTGAGCCCTTTCTGACTAATGGAAATTTTTTGAGGACGCACTGTAGTGCGGTCAAGAGCATAGCCCAAATATTCATATGGAGGCTGCATCTGGATTTTTTCCGGAGCTACTTGTAAGCCAGCCTCTGGTAAAACTGTCTTTACATCATTATATAAATTCTGGAGATCTCTGGAATTATCACAAGCTAGCAGGATATCATCTATGTAGTGGATGATGTATGCACCAGGAAATTTAGCACGAATGGGTCGCAAAACCTCATCAACAAAGTGTTGACACATCGTAGGTGAATTAGTCATCCTTTGGGGCAATACTGTCCACTGAAACCTACGTAAAAGGACCTTTATGATTAATGGAAGGGACTGAAAATGCAAACCTTTTCTGAACATCTGGGTGGATAGGTATGCTGTAAAAGCAGTCTTTTAAATCTATGATAATTAGCGGCTAATCTTTAGGAATAACTGCTGGAGAGGGGAGCCCAAGTTGTAGGGCTCCCATGGGGACCATAGTAGAATTTACATTCCTTAAGTCAATCAGCAAACGCCATTTGCCTGATTTTTTTCTGTATTACAAAAAACAGGGAGAATTCCATTCCGAAAACGTTTCCTCAATATTTCCTAATTTCAGCTGTTCTTCCACTAGATTTGTTAGCGCCTCTAACTTTTTGGTATTGAGGGGCCACTGTGGTGTCCATATAGGTTTGTCAGACTTCCACTGAATACGGATAGGTGGTGGGCGCTTAACCACAGCGGCCCCAATTAAAAAAGGGTTACTCCCGGTGTTAGGCTTATTATGGAGAGCTGGAATTGGTGCTCCACGGGGAATTGGACGAGGTATGTGGATTACTGCCCCCCACTGCTCCAGCATGTCTCGACCCCATAAAGTTAAAGGCATAGGGGCTATATAAGGCTGGACCATGGCTACATTCCCTTCAGGGCCAATACACGGCAGCCACCTCGCACTCTGTCGGAGAAGAGAGGAGGAGATATTGCCTACCCCACTCAGGCTATGGGACACTTTCTTTAGGACCCAGTTAGAGGGCCAATACTTGGTGGAGATTATGGATATGTCTGCCCCTGTATCCAACATGCCTTTGAATTTCCTTTTATAAATTTCGATGGGTATAACCGGCCGCTTGGCCTGAGAAATTCTGGCAGTGTACCCAACTAGATAGTTAGCAGGTGGCTGGTGGGTTTAGTTCTGTGTGGCTGCATAACCAACAATGAAGTTGGCAGAATGGTTGGTACTGTTTAAGCCACCAGCTGTAGGGTGTTCGGACTGACTACACGGATCCTCAAAAAATAATAATAGTTTAGCAAGTGGTTCCCCTTTTTTAAAAGTCCATTTAGTTGGCACAGATTTTGACAGTATTATCTCTCCATGAGATTCAGGATCCAGAAGTCCGAAATGCACCATAATTCCCTTAAATTTCAGCCAGTCGCTCCCCTGAATTAAACCCATACTACCTGGGGAGCAGGTCCTTTTATCCCTGTTTTTAGCATGTAGGGGTCTTGACTTGGGTATATTGTGACAGTCTTAGGGCAGAGAATGTCGAGACTGCCACTGCCTGATGGGGTAGGCCAGAGAGCATTTATTCACTGTAATTCTGTGGATTCTGATTCGGAGGATACTGGGCAGGTGGAATGAAGGAGAGTGCCCTGGATTCAGCTGGGCCTGGGGCTGGCCCCCAACCCAGTTTCCCGCATGGGGAGGCATAGATGTTATTTGAGCCTGCGGAGCTTGTGGAACCTGGGAGGGGGTCCATGTAACATTTCCTATAAAGGGATTATTAGAATGTTGCCCTGTATTGATAGTTTTAGAAGATGGGCAATCTCTACGGGTGTGTCCCTTCTTTCCGCAGCTAAAGCAGGTTATCTGTCCAGATGAAGCCTGAGGTTGACTTCGCCTCCAAGACCGACAGTCTCTGGCCCAATGTTTTCCTTTTCTGCACCTTGGGCATGGTCCAGGTGGGGCCCTCCGAGGGGTGGAGTTGCGATTATTAGAATAGTTTCTTCGATTATTGTTTATCCTTTGAAGTTTATTGTTTCTCCCCCTAAAGCTGTTTGACATTTCATCCCTCTCCTGATCCTCCTGCTGTATGGGGATAAGCCTCCTATATCATCCTGTGTTCTATGGGAGGTTAAACCGACATTTCTACAGGCCTTTAGATACCCCATGAGGTCATCCTTTTCCTTAATACTATATAGTAATGCTCGACATTTTTGATTAGCATTCTCATATGCTAAGTTTCGTTTTAGGATTTCTTGAGTGGTTGGGTCTTGAACCTGTGTTTGGATTGTTTCTCATAATCTCCCAACAAAATCAAAGTATGGTTCATCACGACCCTGGTAAATTTTCGTATTGCTACCTAGAAATTCTGGGTCGGAACCTACGCTTTCCCATGCTTTTTAATGCTGTCTCCCGAACAAATTTTAACAAAGGTTCAGGTAATGTCGCTTGTTTTGCTTTCTTTTTCCATTCACCTTCACCTTTTAGCATGGCAAAAGTTATAGTATGGCCTGATTCCTTTTCTCTTAAAGTGTCAATATTCCGGTTAACCCCATCTGCATACTACATTTGCCATTGCATGTACTGTGATTTGTTTAGACAAGTATGGGCTACCATTTCAAAGTCTCCCCAATACCCACTGATCATTTTCGGTCCAATCAGCTAAATATTTTAAAGTATAAGGACTTAATATTCCAAACCTGTCGCAAGCCTTCCTAAACGGAGTTATTGCCTCAATTTTTAAGTCTTCATGAATCGGTTTTACTTTATCTTTAGATTGGTCATGAGAAAGATTGCTGCGCTTTGCTCTTTGATTCGAGCTAACCTGTTCCTCCCGTTCTTCCTCATCAGAGCTTGTAGTATCTGGCAGAGGAATATCTACCCCATTGAGGGTATTAATTCTGGGGAGATTTTCAGCTTGGGAATTTGCCTCCTCTGGGTTTTCCTGTTCCTCCTCTAAGTTATCAGCCACATTAGAATTCTTTTTAGATTTTTTTTGCTGGGAATGTATACACCTTTTCAAGTCTATAGCCTTGGGGCGTGTTTGTGAACGGCTTTTAGTTGGTTCACGCCTCAGTATTGGGTATGCGCTAGGTCCTGATTGATAAGTTACAAAATCAGAAATCTCCCTGCATAACACATCCATTTCTTGGTTTAAGTTTTCAAGTTTCCTATATGTTTCTTCCTTTTGTTCTTTCAATCTTATGTGTAACTTCCAAACCTCCTCTTTCTGTCCATCTATTCTATCTCTCTGTTTGTCAATTTCTTCCTCTAAGATAGTGCTGATTTTATCGATATCCTTCTTCTGCTCTTCAAACTTTACTTCAAATTTTAAATCCTGTTTAATAATTTTACTTTCCTGTTCTCTAATTTTTCTTTGAATTTTAAATCCTGCTCTTCTAGTTTTTCTTTGAATTTTAAATCCTGTTCTTCTAATTTTTCTTTGAATTTTAAATCCTGTTCTTCTAATTTTTCTTTGAATTTTAAATCCTGTTCTTCTAATTTTTCCTCAAATTTTAAAATCTGTTTAATAATTTTACTTTCCTGTTCTTCTAATTTCTTTTCAAATTTTAAACTCTGTTTAATAATTCTGTCCTCAAGCTTTAAGACCAGTCTACCTGTAGTTTTATGATCCTCACTTATTTCTTTAATCGCTGAGTAAACCTCGTCCCTTAAGATTGCATTCAATTTATTACTTTCTTCCCTCTCTCTATTAAACATTGTCCTTACACAAAGGTACAGTTTAAAAATCGCAAGGACCCAGATGATTTGTGAAAAGATAGAGTAGTTCTCAGAAAGGAACTTTATAGACTGGGCTATGTATGGTTCTGAGCCAATAGAAGATACAATGTATCTATACCATGAGATATCCATCATTTTACTCACTGTTCGGAGGCAGATCATTTCTGTCCGATGATAATTAGACCAGACGATGTTCATGGTGCCCACGCCAGGGACGCCAAATGTCGGGGCACTCCGCCGGGGGTCCCCGACAGTGCCAGGGAAGCGAAGTTCCCTTCTACCTCCGGAGCCGGCGAGGAATGGATGAACACTCAGGAATCCGATGCAGTTTTAAAAGGCTTTACTTATCACAGGTTCAGGCATACAAATCAGTAAAAAGGAAAAACCCGGTGCTTAGGATTCCAGGCTAGAACCCCAGCCACGTGTAGGCCAAGATGGCGACCACCACATGTAAAAGCTTCCAAGCAGGGCGAAACGCTCACAGCAAGCAAGAGCCCCAAAAAGAAGCACGCGAGAGTGAAAACCTGCTAGTTTATACCCCTGCAACTCAGACCTTCCTCCCATTGTTATGGAAAGCAGGGAGTGTTAAATGTCCTTAGGTAATCCCTCCCTGCACCTCACCTAGGCCCTTTAGTGTGCTAATGTTTTTGAGCCAAATGCAGTGGCCCTTAAAAGTAGTCCTGCAACATTTGACTATATATATATATATATGTATGTATGTATAAATATATATATATATATATATATATATATCCCCAAGGAGCCATTGACTTTAAAATTCCAGCATAAAACCAAAACTTTTTTTTTTCTTTTTGGATCACACCCAGCAATGTTCAGGGGTTATTCCTGGCTATTTGCCCAGAAATTACTCCTGGAAGTGTTTGGGGTACCATATGGGATGCTGGGGATTGAACCTGAGTTGGCCATGTGCAAGGCAAACGTCCTACCCTCTGTGTTATCACTCCATCTCCATAAAGCAAAACTTATCAAGTTTAAGAGAATACTTCATGATTCAACATCCTATTGTGAAATATAATTCAATTCATAGAGATATCAGATCTCTCTTCTACCATAGTCAATAAGTTTTGCTCAGTCCTTTCCTGGAATTCAGGGATGTATTCTTCAAGTTTCCTTAGAATTATTACTTGCAGCATATACTAAGTTTTTGTATTGTTATTTTGCAACAGGGAGAAAAGGCTG